>WSTW01000029.1:0-85311 GCA_019632305.1 Tulasnella sp. 403 | reverse complement strand
GTTCGTGACTTATGTCCGATTGCTTCCCCGGAACCCCACATAACAGGATACCACTCTCTGACCAAATGGGCTGCGTAACATGTGACTGACCACCACATGCCGCCTAGAAAACCCATTGGAAAATGAGAGCCTGTAATCGGTTGCGATTTCCCAGCCCTGAAAGCAAAAAAAAAAAAAAAAAAAAAAAAAAAAAAAAGAGCTGGCGGCGACGAGGCGACCCCGAGCAGCCTCGTGCCTTCGCAACGACTGTGCGAAAACCCCAAACGCGATTGGCCACTATATAAAGTCGATCAACAAACGCCGCTATTATAATGACCGTCCCGCCCGCCCTATCGTTCACGCAGCCGGCCCCCGGCCCCCATGCCGAAGGCAGTTGTTACAGGTTTTAGCTACGACTCACCCTGTACTTGGCCAACGGAGGCGATAACCAGCCTTCAACGTAACCCTACACATGCAACACAACATGCCGAAACACACATCAAAACACCTCCCGAGACTTATATATCTATGGCCAACGAACACCATTTGTATCCACATTACTGATTTCCCTACACTATGGCGCTGTTAACTTCGCTCTTTTCATTCATTCTTTTTTCATGTATTCTTTTCGCTCAATCATATGGACGTCTTCAGCTCAGGACGGCCCCGGGTCCAAAGAGTACGTTTCCTACTTCCCTTTCTCTTCCTACTCTGATCGCTTCCCAATAGGGGTAATCGCCCAGATGTTCCAATGGAACTGGGACTCTATCGCTGCGGAATGTGAAGCTTTCCTAGGCCCCGCTGGCTATGGCTATATAGAAGGTATACCGGTTGCACCAGCCGAACCCTCCGCTCATTTTTTCTCAGTTGGCTCCCCCATTGAACACGTCAACGGTACCGGATGGTTCACACCCTACCAACCCGTCTCCTATAAAATCATTTCCAAGTTTGGCAATCGAGACCAGTTTGCTAGCATGGTCCGGCGTTGCCGGGATGCGGGCGTCGGTGTTATCGTGGATACAATTTTCAACCACATGACAGGTGGTG
Source organism: Tulasnella sp. 403 (assembly GCA_019632305.1). NCBI lineage: Eukaryota > Fungi > Basidiomycota > Agaricomycetes > Cantharellales > Tulasnellaceae > Tulasnella > Tulasnella sp. 403. Next base: position 84,285 of record WSTW01000029.1, on the reverse strand, counting down.
GAGACAATGTCACCGCTGCCATAGCCGGTTCCAGTATGTACACCTTCTGACATTTCCTCCTCTGCTAACCTCTCCCTCTCTAGCCTACAGTACGCGTTTCTCTTCGCTCTGCCCCCACGGCACTGATACCCCGCCCTAGCTCATTACAATTACACCGGAATCTATGACTACAATAACTTCCACCATTGTATGTCCTCTGTCATCTTTATGCGTGCCATTCTCAGGCTTTGTTTCAGGCACTACCCCCGGAAGCAATATTAGTATGTCCACTTTCTTTTTCCCCGTATCTGCTAACCCGCCCACTCTCAGATGATTGGAACGACCAGTATCAACTCTGGAATTGCCAAGTTTTTGGCCTCGCCGAGTGCGTTTTGTCTTCCGTCATCGTACCTCCTCATTCTAAATTTGCGCAGCCTCGATACTTCTCAGGAATACGTCCGAAATACCCTTGCTGCATATGCCAACGACCTTATCTCCATGGGTGTGGCGGGCCTTCGTCTTGATGCCGCAAAGTGTACGTGTTCTTTTGTAGTTACCCACTGCTTTGCTGTTCTCACTCCAACACACAGCAATCGATCCCAGAGAAATGACTCAAATCCTTTCCAAGCTCTCCAGTTCTGTGTATATTACACAAGAAGCACCCAATTCTGCCAATTTCCGCGATATCATCAAGAATGGCGACTACCAAGAGTACGCCGCTTTTCACACCGTTGCTGCCCAACTACTGCTAACCCGGAATAGGTTCAGGATAGTCGGTGACCTAGATACAGCATTTCGCGGCGATAGCTTAGCCCCCTTGATGAAAATCCCCTCCGATAATTGGTACGCGCCCTCGGACAAGGCTGTTGCATTTGTTGTCAGTTCTATTGCTCGTCGGTACCTGTCGTTCTCTCACCCTCAATCCACACAGATCAATCACGATCGTGAACGACTCAGCGGCCTGACCTACAAGGACACCAACAACATCTACACGCTTGCCCATGTGTGGCTCCTGGGCTACAACTACGGCACGCCTGAGGTCTTCAGTGGCTATTCCTGGACGGATGCCAACGTCGAGGGCCCGAATGGCCTTTATGGAACCTGCAAAGACGATGGTGGCGAAAACGGGTGGCTTTGTCAGCATCGTTGGCCTGCCGTCGCAGGCATGGTCGGCTTCAACAACGAGGTTCAAGGAACAGATGTGAACTCCGTCACCATGGGTTTCACCCAGATAGCCGATTGGATTCCGTGTGCGTCCATTCCTTTTGTAACACAATTTGTCTCACGTTGATGGTCGTTTATATAGTCTCGATCCCTAGTAACAAGCTGGTCGGTTGGGGCCGCGGTACGTCCATGAAGAGATCTTATTGGTACTCCTAACACTCCTTTCTCAGGGAATAAGGGTTTTGTCGCCATCAACAATTCTGACAAGGTCTGGAAAGCAAATTTCAAGACCCAGCTACCCGATGGGACATATTGCGAAGTCTTGCATGGAAGGCGTACATCGGACGACGCATGCCCTGCACAAAGGTAGAAGCCGTTCCCGCTCAGCCTCCCGTTTTCACGTCTGACCGCTACTGTAGTATCACAGTGAAGGGAGGGAGCTTTAACATCGACATCCCGCAGCGCGACGCGATAGCTATTCACACTGGTTTCACAATCGCTCAACCCGTCACGATTACGTTCACCTACGGACTTGCGGTTATGTCCTCGCCCAACCCTGGAGAAAACGTCTTCGTCAGCGGTAGCATACCGGAACTCGGAAATTGGGACCCATCCAAGGCGGTGAGTTGGCTTCTTTAACACCAGTGATATGCGAATTGAATGACCGCTACGGAGTAGCTTCCGCTGAACCGGGCGGTAATCCCATTTTTCAATATGTGGACCGGCCAACTTGCGCTCAATAAGTCAATTGATTTCGAATACAAGTACATCAAGAAGACGGGCGACTCGGTATCTTGGGAGTCGGGAGATAATCGTCGCTTCACGCGAAGCTCCAACACTGCTCTCCAAGATAGACCTCGCTGATGTCGCGTCCCACTGTATTCTCTGGGTTTTCGAATCGAGTGCAAACGTATTAAGTGCTGCGTCCGTTTTATACACCGGCTCATGCTCCGTAACGTGAAACGGTCTCGGCATGCCTATATGACCAGTACTTTGGCGGTGTCGACGACATATCGGGCTGCTGGTTTCCTCGAGCGCGTGCACCGACATCAGGAAAAAATACGGGACCTATAGCCGAAAAACAGCAAGGGTCCAATCTTCCGAGGGCTATCTAGGGCTATGTAGCGGCCATAGCAAGGATAGCGGTCATAACAAGGATCAAGTTTTTCCTGATGGAGAGCTAAGTACTTAAGATACAATAGTCAGGCATACGAGATCCGAAACGTGCCATAGCTGCTGCTTGAGGATCGACTTGGTTTTGAGACGACGAGTCCATGGGTGGTCAATACTCGAGCAATTTGGAAAGGTAATTGCATTTGTAGGTGGTCGAGACGGGGAGTACAGTGCCGAAGCCAATCGTACAAGTGATATTCAATAGTATGTGCTCCCAATTTCAGTAATGCGCCGGCAGACTCTACGATTCCACCCAGTGTTCCAAACGGTGAGTGAAGGGTTCGTCGTACAATGCAAACTTGTCTGACAACAGTAGGCCCTCCAATCAGTTCAAAAGCGCAGCTCATGCAGGCTTGACGCGACCCACATATCTGTATCTCATGCCAACCTTTTCCGCTTGTAACTATGATTCCAGGAGTGCTGTACATAGACAACGCCACCAATTGATCCTGATCTTATGAGACGGACGATGCCTCAGGAAATCTTTAACACCGAAAGAATATCATAATAAACTCACCTCCTCTCCACCTATATTTGAGTGTACCCATCCTCTCCGACTTGTGACCAGGGGCAGAGCTTTGCCCGTGTACCCTGCCTGATCGATCCATATATACTACCACATCTCCGAAGAGTGACGGAAATACACACTCGGCCTATGAAACAACCTTGAATCAGCCTTCGGAATGCTTAGGGAGTAGCACCTACAGCTTCGGGAGCGCTGAGAGAAGCAGTGTCAATTTTCTCGACTTGTCCCGACTCCAAAATATCCCATTTGTCAAGATAGATGGGGTCATCAGGGCTGTAGCCGCCAAGGTATGTCCGACGTTTGTGAGCAGAAAAGCGTTTGTCCGGTGGGTGACCACCATAGTCCAACAGCAGCACCATTACCCCCGAGCGACGCGATGCATGATGCTGTTTCTAGGTCCAAAATCTCCACTCCCCCGATCTCGAAACCTATCGCAACTACAGAGCGCATTGTGCAAATCGCAACACTCCGAACCTCGTGATTGAATGCCCAAGTCCGATTTTGGCTCGATCGGGAGCAGTGCCATGCCCGAACAGTGCCATCAGACGACCCAGACACAATGAGGTCATCAGAGGAGGAGATATCCACCGCCGTCACCCTGCCCACATGACCAGAGTATTGACTAAACACGAAGCCCGTCTGAAGGTCAAAAGCCTGCAGGAATATTCGGATTACTATCGTCTATTTTCAAGTCTTTTAGGTCGGTCATTTACAAGGATATAAGGGTTGAACGAGGGATGGTGAAACTGGGTGAAGAGAAGAGAAAAGGGCGCATGTGGTTGACTCGGACATATCGCCCGTTTAGCTCCGCGGAGATACGCTCGTCCTGCAGACATGCAGGACCTATCATCAAAATGAAATGCCGTAATGAACACAAAAGAGTCCGCAGGGTCTGAGGAAAATGTCCAATGGAGAGAAGAAATGAAAATCCGAAGAGACATTTCGCGTCGTGGTGAAACCGTCGTAAAGTCATCATTGCCAAAGCCGGCGTGCGCAGAAATTGCCATAACCCGAAGGATTCTTCATCAAAAGATATTTGGACCGGCATGAATCTATACGGCAGAGCCCCGTTGTAAGGTAGCACGATCAAAGATGGGGATCAGGACACTTACGGATTTGGCAGGTCCCGGAGCGGCAAGAAGTCCCCGAGACGCCTTCCAATTTGGAACAATCCACACCATCAGTATGTTCACCAACGCAACCTAGAAACAGTATGACATGGATCAGATGATGTTCGTAGGCTATGGACGGATATGCTCACCGCCGCAGGAAGACACACTGTTGGGATCGACACACTCGTACTCATGGACACCACCGAGCTTGCCTGTCGGACACGCTATCATGCCGTCGGTGCAAAGCGCGTTGTCTCTCGTGCCATTCTTTGGAAGACCAGTTTGCAAAGCCGACATCACCCTTGCTTTCGCAGATTGTTGGAGCGCAATCTGAGACCTACGACGCTTGCGAGTCGGTGTGTCGCTGGGTATCAACTGACACACGCCATCTTGTAATGTATAACCTAGGAACACACGCGGAAGTCAATACGTGTAATCGTTCAGATGCACACGGCCGATATCTAACATACCTGGGTTGCACTGTATGTAACACTGAGCGCCAAGTCCGACGGAGCATGCTCCCGAGGTTGCATAGAGATCATAAGTACAAGTACTTGTGCACCCAGCTTGCCCATTCGGGTCCGTTGGGCAAGGGACCCAACCCTCCGTTGAAGATGCATCGTCGGTGATGCAGAAGCAAGTGTCTGAGGGGCTGAACACTTTGGCTGCGAGACCTAGACCAGTAAAATCGGAGCAGGCGTGTGGACCAAAGTCATCTTGGGCCAAAACAGATCGTAAGAGAAAAGCGACAAGGGCAAACGTGGACGAGAGTATAAAGAGCATGATGGAGACGAGTGAGGCTCGAGACGTCCTTGTCGCTCACAAAGTTACCCCTCTTTATACCCTCAGAGGTTGAATCCCTAAGGAACTAGGCAGGTACCGTATACACACGCCACAGTTGTAAAAGCCCAAGAGTTCGGGGTTCGTTTGGTAATCCTGAGATAGAAGCGCATAAGTAGCGTTGCCGACGGCCTAGTTGAGTATATCTCGGTTCATCAAGATCGGAGTTGGCAATATGGTGGCTTGCATAAATAACGTGTCAGCCACTACCGTAACCGGTAAATTCGTCAAATCTCTGCCTATCGGGCTCCTGTGAATGGTGGACATGGCATGAGATACAAATCACGGTTTTGTGGTAACACGAAAGGGGGAACGGTCGAGCGAGTTGGTGCCACTCCTTGGACGACAGTGCCGGGAATAGCGTCTGGAGTGGCTCGATATTACTGCCAAGACGAGACTACCGGCAAAAATCAGGCACAGAATTGAGAAGATGCCGACTGCCCAAGAAAACAACGCGACCTGTCTCCTGCCGGCAGAACTGCACGATGCCTTTACTATCCTGAAAAGGTATCGGGGAGCGTGGCAGAAGCCCTGTTGCGATACGTGCGCCCCCGACGTGTGAAGTCGCTGAAATATCTATCAAGGGTCTGATTTGCCGACACCATTACGTTGTCAGTGTTTGATTTGGTGGGACACCCTTGACAGAATGGGAAGTTCCAGAGTGCGGGTGGTGGTAAACGCTATGCCAGAAATCGATGACGAAAGTATGAACGGATTTACACCCTCAAGGGACCGGTCAGAATCATGAACCGTTGTAAGTAGGATCTACTTGCCAGATGGTGTCTGCAAATCCCTCGACCAGCTTGCGTACAGATTGAGACCACGACATAAGGGATACCACGTGTAGCCCTTTCATCAGCATGGGCCTGGGCTTCTACAGCCCTGAAACCATTTTGACCAAAGCGGAGTGCTGTGTTGGATTTGAAGGGATGGCTTCCGGCTGGTAGGGTTCCGGACTTGATGGGATTCGAATGCTGACCCACTCGTGGTTACGACGTCGCAGTCCGAGGTCGGACCTCGAAGTCGCCGCCGTACGTCACATAGGCAGGCATCAGCGTTTCCCACCATGGTGCTGTGAGATGCGAATCGCACAAGACTTACAGTTGTGCCGGTTCGCGACTCGTCTTCAAGGCGTGGTCAATGCACAGTGATCTATCGGTAAACAAGTGGTGAAATTGGTCGAAGAAACCACCCCTTCTGAACGGTCGACCTCCAGCGGGCATCCATATCTGCGAATGTCATTTACGCTGACGTCGTGCCTGAACCCTCCGCAGAATGCCGGTATATCATTCCCACACCACCAGGCAAAAGGAGACGAACCGGCGTACACTTTGTGGAGACTGACACGGTTTGGTCCGCCCAGCAGGTCGAGTGGGAGGATAGAACAGTCTGGTGGGTCTTGGATTGCTTGTAGTATCGTTATGGCTCTGGGCAATCACTCCATCGGCGAGCTCCGCGGACCTTAACCGATGGCTCCCACATAGCCAAATGAGCAGTTTTGAATGACATTCGCAAACTGGTGACAATGCAGAACACGGGAAATTCAACGCGTCCTTGCACACGGGCGAGATCGGTTCAGGGACAGGCCTTTCTTGCGTTTAGACGTCGACCTCTACGGCAAAGCAATAAGAGGCCGTTAGATATTAACCGACTCCATTTGATGTCATGAGTTTAAACCAAGGCAAAAGGTGATACCATGCGGAGGCCACCAGGACGGTAGCTTCCGTGGTGGACTATGTTCACGGTTCACGTTCAACCATGAGCGACATTAACCGCCAAGATCGCAAGTATAAGGCTCATCACCCAAGCCACGACCAGGTGCAAATGAAATGAGTTGGGATACACTTACTGAAGGTCCTCTAAAACGCCGTGGCCAACCCCGCCCTTGCGAATGGCTACACACGCCTGGAGTCAACCCTGACAAATCGCTCCGTCAACCGGCAATCAAGCATTCGGTCAAGATGTCTATTGCTTTCAGTGGAGTGTTCGCACCGAAGCTTAAGGTGATCGGATGCAAGTCACGGGCGTCTCCACCTGAGGCAGTCCACCTGAGGCAAGCCATTCAGCGTGGTTACTCAGCGCATGCATGAGACTCACGCGCCGTAGACAGCGTCGGGGGCTCCGCAAACCATGGCGAATTGCGGCAGACAGGCAGCTGCCTAATCATTCCGCGTTCTTGATAAAGTCGTCATCTTCTATGACAAGGTTTCTATTTCTATGGTTGGATCGCCAGGCCTTATAAGGGTCTGCTGCTGTAGGTTTTAATGGTCACTCACCTCACCTTACTTCACCAACAAACTCGTCATCCAATCCTCTCGAATCACAATGCGCTTCATTCTTGGCGTTGCCGCTACCCTCTCCTTTATCGCTGCTGCTGCTGCCGCACCTGCCCCGTGCCACCATACCCACCCACCTCACGTCGCTTTCCACAGTAAAGCTCCAGTCGTCGACTTCCATAGTAAAGTGCCGGTTGTGGACTTCCATAGCAAGTTGCCGGTGGACGACTTCCACAGTCTGGGGCCGACTGCCTCGTTCCATAGTAAGACGCCTGTGCCCACAGAGGGTGAGTTCATCCCTCTCAATTGTTCGCTGCTCAACTTGGCTTAAAGTCTCATTTCAGCTCCCTAGATTATGCTAGGCGTTGAGTAACCTTCAAGCCTACGGTGGAAAGGGGGTTGTTGAACGTACAATCCAATGAACAAAGTAGTTGGGTTGTATACGCACCTCAGACACCCGATCTCAGTCTCGGCCCATCTTCGTTACATATGGTTTGAATTTTCGTTTGTCGTCGTCCTTAAGTTGTTGTCCCTTGAAATATCGTTAGAATGTTGAAATCAGATCTTGTCATTTCGTTCCATGCAACCTCAGAAGCTCAAACAGCTCAGCCCGATCGGAGAAGATCGACAGATCATTCCACGTGTTGTTGATTAAATCGTGTCATTCGATACAGAAGGTGCAGACGTGAGGAAAAGAATAAAATAACGGGAGAACGGGGCGCCGTCCTCCCAAATATTGTTCTGCCCATCGTGGTTCCACCAGTAGCATATGATTGTGGGAAAGATAGGGTAAATGATAGGGTAAAGTTACTGGGGGTGAACCGGGACGATAGATAGGTGGGAAGGAGTTCATGGGCGTGTCACCACGATTCGTCTGATTGTTGTTTGATCACGGGATGCGGCCTCTGTTCAGGGGCGACGGCGACTCCACATGTTCGAATCTCAACGGCGACCACCTCATCCAGATGACTTTTAATACCTCAGACTGGCAATAGACCTCTGGGTAACAAATCTTCTCCTCGCGCATTTGGATCGGTACTAGCCCGGGATACGAGTGCGAGGCGGAGAAGGTTAAGACTCTTTCCTCTGCACGCCTCGTCCCCTTGCGGTGTCTCCAAATTTATGATGAACCTCGGGCACTCAGAATTGGATGTCACGCATACAGTCCATGGGGCAATGACCTTGGAATTGACCATGTCCTCATTGCCGTCCTGCTCACAATTGCGAAATCAAACACCGTCACCGACCAACATGGGACACTAGTCCGAGTCCCGGTTATCAGAGGACGAGGTCGCTTGGGCAGCGGACAGGCGACAAGTGGCTTGCTATTGAATGATGCTATGTAGATCATGAACTCCTTGCTGGCCATTGGCTTGAACCTCGGTAGGCGAATAACGTCCCCTTCCTTGGGAAATCCGCTCCCACCTATTGATATATAAATAAGTCTTCTACATAACAGGGTTGGAATGTTCCTCCTCGATATCGCCATCAGGCCCTTTCTTACCCCGAAACGGTATCGTACGGGGGCTACCTAATGGATTTGCCCGTCGCCTCCACCTCTGCCACATCGGGGGGTTTTCCTGATGGGTTAAGGGGTGGAAAATGCATTTGCCAACTGTGTAAGCATAGCTTATCTCACACGACAGAGGTAAAGGGCCCAGCATGTACGTCAGGGCTGACATCGGACGCTGAACAAACCAGTTGTTGCAGGCGACTTTCAGGTGACGTTCTCATGGACTCCCTCATGCTATCAGGTTCTTCTTAGCAACACATTGGACGACGTCTCGACTTTCCCCTACTTGGACCACGCTGGATGGGCTCCGGCAGAGTTATTTTTGTCTACGGGATATTTTCGGCGAGATGAAACTACAGAATCAGATTCACCATTACAACACTTGGTGGGGCAGAAGAAAAAGAAGGGGAGAAGGGGAGAGAATCCAAACAATATACAAGAGAGATGGGGAAAGATTGAAATCGAGCATCCAAACTGCGTATACAACCCGAATACGTTGTCTACTGAATTATACGTTCAGCAATTCCTCATCTGACGGGTGTAGACACGGATTTTGTTCAGAGAACTGCAGGGAGACTGTAAGCCAAGTCGAACAATGATCAGTTGTGTGGGGTGCACTCACTCGGTTGTGCTGTAACCGTCTCGCTGGGAACGCCAACAGTATCAACCACGACACGACCGTAGAATGGGTTGGTCGGGTTAAGCTCTACGACGCGCCCGTAGAAGGGATCGACTGGGTTGGGTTCAGCGACACGGCCGTAAAACGGATCGACTGGATTGGCTGCGCTGTCAACAGCTGCCGGCACGACGGGTGCAGCGATGGCAGCAGCGATGAAGGAGAGGGTAGCGGTGAGGGTGAGGATGAAGCGCATTTTTACTCGAGAAATTTGGATGATGAGTTGGTCTTTTAGGTGAGCTGAGTGGAGCTGAGTGGATTGACGATTTAGAGCCTTAGGTGACGGACTCTTATATGGCAGCCTCGACTAATTATCGAAGCGGAACTGTCGACATGGAACGCTTACACTGGTTAGCGAATACTATGTTCTATGGTCGTGAGGCCCTCGGTAAGAAGGCGAAATGACGGGCTCCGCCCGCCTGTAGCCCCTGTGATTTGTGGAGCCCCCAGTGGCATCTCCGACGCGTACGTCTTGGTATGTACATTCCACTGAAATTGACAGGGTCTCCGAGCTAAAAATACCCATTTTCCTGGCTAAACAGCTTCTCCGTCCTCGGCGAATGCAGCTGAAGGGGAAAGTCAAACGTACTACGGCGTTTGGGGGCCCTTCTGTGGATTATATCTGCACCGGAATCTGGTTCGACTGATGGGGATGTGCGGGCTTCGGCCCAGCTTGAGTTGCATAGCACATCGCCGCCATCGCTTGATGTGTCCCATACTCGGAATTCTGACGTTTTGAGTGGTCTGTGGCATATCTTTGCATATGATCTGTGCCAAATGGTGCGTAAATAGTCAGGGTGTATGCAGACTAGTGACCACTTAGACGGGCATGATTCGTTACAGAAACGCGGACGCATTTCCTTAAGGGGCATACCATAGTCGTGACCGCCGAACGGTACCACCTTCTACCCCGGTTTGACTTTTATCATGAAACCGGTTAATATTTCATCAGATTTAACTGGTTTGTCCGGATTCTGATGTCTCAAGATCGACAGGCTTGCAAGTTCCTGAACTTCGCCTATCCGCATTCGGAAATGCATTTTGACCTTGCTGTATTCCACCTTGTCGACAACGCAGAGGTTACCTAGCCTTCTGCTTGGGTGGTCAATTTCACGTGCTTTCGGTGATGCCTAATGGGGACAACCAGGGTTGGTGATATGTGTGTACATGGTTGCGGCGTTTCTCGCTCGGTCAGTAGGTGCGCTGTCTTTCTCCTGTGACGGTATTATTAATGACTTTCTGGGATAGTGGAGTGGAAGGATGCCTTTCTTTCCATAGGACCGACACAAATCAAATTCCATAGCGACAGGGGTTAGAGGACAACCCTAACACGGGAGATAGATCAAGCTAACATGCACGTGAATCGGACAGAACTCTGCTTTCCAGTCCCTTCAGGTGTCTTCGTTCCCGTTAACCTGCCATTACAAGTTGGACACCTTAAACCATGGAGGAGGTACTCCGTATCCGTCACTATCTGAAATTGCCCCTACCACTTAGCGCGCGGAAATACTATCAAAACGAAAGGCTTACCAGTGCCTTCGCAGTCGGTGGATGGGTCATCCCGCCTGACCGTGACGAGAGGGGTGTCAGAGGGCGTGCGCGGAGCGTTGAGACGGGCGTGAGCCACGTCGCGCGCAAGATGTTCCTCGGAGAGCATTGGGTGGGCAGCGACGGTGGCGATGAGCATGAGTGCGAGGGCAACGATAGAACGCATTTTTAGAGAGGCGAAAGCTCGATGAGAAGTATGTGGGTGAGCGGTGGTGGTTTCTACTGTCTGCCGCATGTCGAACCGTCTTATATCTTGCTCCAGGGCAGGGCAGGACTTGGGAATCTCGTCCTTTTGGCTATTCGCGGTTAGTGCATGTGTCCCTACCAGCTCAATCCAAGACGCAAGAACGACGACGTAGAATTTCGATTCCCGGAACAACTATAGGTATCTGTTTCACTGAAGGCGGCTAGTCTACATGTGTTTCCCGTACTGACGAAAAACACTTTTGAATAGCCATTTCTGGATATATTGCTGCTACCGCTCGATGTGCTCCTCACGATTGAGTTGAAGTGGCCCCCTATGCGGTTTCTCCGTCGCGGTAATTGCATTTTGACTGCTGACCTTACGCTCAGGTTTCCTAATAAGAATAAAGAAAGGTGCAGGGTAGCCATCATTGAGCGGAGAAATGATAGCCGATGTGTCCGTCGCAGTCAGCATAGGAACCTGGCAACATATCCATTCAAACCCTTGAAAACTAGAAGTTTACCCGACGGACAAGTCGGTTCTCTGTGAATCCTGAACTAGGCGCGCATGCGGTGGAACTAGAGAATTATCACAGAGAACCATCGCGAGGACTACAGTGAGTATTAGGGATAGACGTTGACAAGGCTAGACTTTCGAGAGAGAAGAGGTAGGGGGATGTCCAAAGGGAATATGAATAAATAGGGGAGTACATCCGATGGAAAGAAAGATGAGGACACAAGAGCTCAGGCAAAGCCAGCTTTCCGCGGATCCAAGATGCGTGAGGTGAAAGGTATCGGCGGTGCGTACTTGAGCCACTCCGCCGCGCTTCTTGACTGCTTGCCTACCAGGTGCTTGCGGGAGTAATTTTTTCCGCCCCAGTATCCTCGTCCGTAACATCATCACGTCTAACCCAAGCTTTGGTCCAGCCCCACTTCCGACCTCCAGTTTCTACCGTAGAAACATCTTGAGGACGTTGTTCCGAAGAATCAACGATTGGTTGAGCACCAGCGGCCAGCAAGAGCGTTAAAGCGGCGATAAGAGAGAAGACACGCATGATGGGATAGGTGCGTAAGCAAGGAGAGTGTTTGAGAACGAGTGTTTTGTGAAGTGAGTGGGTTTTGGTTCTCTGTGGGAGAGGGCTGGTTAACGAAGGAGAGGGGATTTGTAGTGATGGTTGGTCCAACGTGAAATGGCATTTATACTCTGCAATCGAACCGATGTTCGAGGGGACTCGACGTTACACCAAGACGGTTCAAGGATCCGTCCGATGTTCGGAATGAGACTTCGCCGTCTTGGCTCTTCAACCGACTTGGTCAGTCTCAATTCTCCTACGAATATGTACGGCAAGAAATGTACTGCCAACACTTATGATATGGTGCGGTTTGTCTCTATTGAGCAATTGTACTCAAAATACACTTGTTTTCGGTAGAGGCGCGCGCCCGTTTAATTCCTGTTGGTGGCAAAACAGTGCGTCGAGGTTGAGTTGGTCGTGTTGCGCGTTGTTGGGGGGAGTTGTGCGCAAGGATATCACATGAATATCGGACGCGTTCCGTCATGTGACCCTCCTCGTCCTGCTCCAACACGACGTTTCAAACGCGACCACCAGTAGCTCCATGAAGTGTTCGTCTTAGAGGCTCCGCCTGGTGGTCCTGGAGCATATGGAGCATGACGTAGAACGCCGCTTATATAATGTTTGGCTCCGAGGCTGAAGGGTAACATCCGGGGTGAGATGTTGGAGCAGTACAGAACTCTTAAAAATCCCACCGGAGAAGAAAGAATGTCGTTCAAGTTTTTCTCCTATCTCGCTGTCCTCATGGCTACCATCGCTCGCATTTACCAGGCCCAATTTGATCGTTCCCCGACGCAGACGCTTGCCTTGACCAATGGAACTCTCTCCGCCGTTGGAGACATTTGCGCTCAGACGATTGAGTTATTCGTGGGTCATTAATTACTAGGGAGCTCTAGGTTCTGTTACTGACTGAACTTTGTCTCCTTGTTCCTTGCCTTGCGGTTCGCCTTCATATCCGGATAATTAAGTCTGCCCATGACCTTCGTGGGCGCAACTACGACGTATCCCGCACACTACGCTTCATCGCTTTCGGTGTTGGCATGGGTGAGTCAGCTCCCCCAACCACCGATAGCCAATGGCTGTGGCGATCTTTCTAGAACTGAGCGCTTTGCTGGCATTTTCTAGGACCCTTAATCGGCCGGTGGAACAGGTTCTTGGAGACGGCCTTCCCTCTCCGTTCAGCAGGTGGAAAGGTCAGCTTCAGGTCGTTGGCAAAGCGCGTTGCAGCGGACCAGACCATAATGTGAGTCTATTGTGCGTGTTCTCACAAACCCTTGTTCGCTGGCTCACCGGCGGCGTTGGCTCGATAGGGCTCCAGTTGGGGTTCGTGTTTCAGTCACGTGCATTAGGAACGTTGACAGCTCAATCCACGCTTTAACAGATGGCGCTCTTCGTGTCTTCCATGGGCATAATGGAAGGCCGTACTTTTTCACAGGTGTCTCAGAAGTATCGTATGTACTTTCTCCCATTGTTGACTCTGTTTCATTGACGTTGCGCTTAACAGGTGATATGTTCATTCCTGCAATGGTTGCCAATTGGAAGGTGTGGCCGGCCGTTCAGGTGAGCCCATGGCGTTCGTTGTGCGCTTAGCATACGCTCACACTACCGCAGTTCGTTAACTTCAGGTTCATGCCCCTACCGTAAGAACTTGTTGGGGTTCTAACATACTTATCGCTAACCGACCTCCGCCTTCCTAGATATCGCGTCCCATTCCAGTCTAGTTGCGGCGTCTTCTGGACGGTGTATCTGGTAGGAACGCTCATCATAGACCGAGAGCTAGACCTGACTTTACTCTTTAGTCTCTACTCAATGCCAACAACAAAGCTGCATCTGCGTAGATCGGCTGAAGCCGGTCCCCGCACAAAGTCTCGTCTTGCACTGCACTCCGGGTTGGACATCACCGAATACATTTGGACTTTGGGTTGTCCTTTGTATGTATCGCATAGATTTTATTGTATTTTCCGCTTTCTTGTATTTTGTTGCTTTTGGCGTTGTATTGCTCGCCGGTGACACGGGTCACGACTGCTGTTTCAATTTCAAACGCCTTCGTAAGTCACGTCACGTGACAAGACCTCTTGCCCGTTCTCACAATTCCGATCATCAATCGATCGCACCGCCGTAATCAAACCCAACGCCTTGTGACCACCTAACTGATGAGCAATACTCTTGAAAACGAATTGGCCAGTATCTTTGTCTCTCTTCCATAGGCATTTGCCTGACCACCCCAAAGGCAACAGCACTTGCTTCCTTGAAGTCTTTCTTGCTGAAACGCTCCTGGATTTCGATTTCAAGAAAGAACTCCGAAATTGGTGTTGGGGGATTTGGAACTGTCCATCGGGGTGTGTTACAGAAGGGGTTTCTTGCGCCTAAAACGAGCATCGCCATCAAGAAACTGTTTACCTTGGGAGACCGAACCAAACGCCTTCGCGTGGCCCTCGTAAGCCTTTTTATGCATTACACCCCTCCCTTATATTTATGCCGTTTACGTTGATAGGAATTGGTACGGGAGTTGTCGGTTCATTCCAGTTTGAACCATCCCAATATCCTTCCCCTGGTTGGATTCCATCTCAACACCACTCTAGAAGAGGCTTGGATCGTATCCCCATACGCCGAAAAGGGCAATGTTTATGAATATCTCGAACGGGTTAATCCTCCCCTGGACGAACGCCTTAAAATTGTATGTGGGCTCCGTCTTGCCGCTTCATATCGTTCATCTTTTATTTCGCCGAAAGGCCAAGGATACAGCGAGAGGCCTCCACTATTTACATACTCGAGAACCTCCGATATGTCATGGCGATATCAAAGCGGTGGGTTCCCAACACATCGCACGCACGCACTTTACCAAACGGCATTGGTTCCAGCTCAACGTCCTGGTAGGAGCGGACGGAACTGCCATGTTGTGCGATTTTGGTCTTTCCAAGACGAACGAGGGGCGATCGTCCGTCCCCACTTCAAACACGGGCGGGACGTCGCGTTACTGGAGTCCCGAACTGTTCAACCCAGAGGCACACCCAACCACAGAAAGCGATGTATGGGCCTGGGGTTGTTTGTTTCTAGAGGTGAGACCTATTTCATCCATAGACAGACGCGCGGTTGACCGATTTCGTCATTACTAGATCATCACAGGGCAAACCCCATATGGTGACACCCCTTTAGACGGGAGAGTTATCTATCAGATATTCGTACACGTACTACCTGGCCGATTGGACGAACTCGGCTGCCCTCAGCACGCTAAGGATATCCTTTCTCAGTGCTGGCAGATCGCTCCTGACGCCCGACCTTCCATGGGTCACGTATTGGGTCTCCTATCCGGTTCGTAGAGCTCCAGTTCTGCCTTGATTGTTGCTTTTTACGTGTTTTCCCTATAGCGGGCAACATTCACTATATCCAAGAATCAAACCCCGATCCACCCCCAGTGGATCGAACTTCCCAACTTGACGTATTGGGGCGAGAACTGGTAAAGCCTATGTTTGACACAGCTGAATTCGATTTCTAACAGTTATGTGGATTAGTCGGAACTTCTGGTCACTCTCCAGCGGTTGAGGATCAAACCTTCCCGTCTCGTCATTCCTAAAGAAAAATCTACAATTGGCGTAGGAGGATACGGAACAGTACACAAGGCGACTATGCGACAGAGATCCTGGGGCAAATCTGGGATCCTCGTGGCTGTGAAGAAGCTTCGGGCTGCCGGCGGTCAGGATAAATGCCTTCGGATGGCCATTGTGAGTCTAACGTAACAACACTCTACGTCTGACTGGGGCTGACATACATCCAGGCTTTAATTAGGGAGCTAGAAGTCTGGGGAAGTCTTACCCATCCCAATGTCATCCCTCTTATAGGTTTTCATCTCAGCGAACGCTTGGAGGAGGCGTGGATGGTGTCGCCGTATCTAGAGAATGGTAACATAAGAGATTATCTGCTCCAAGTCCGCGCAACGTCTGAACAGCGCACCGAACTTGTACGTCTGTCTAATCCTACTGTGGTCCATGTTCTCGTCACATATGGTGGGCACTATCTAGGCTCTCGACACTGCCAACGGGTTAGCGTATCTCCACAACCTTGATCCGCCGATATGCCATGGTGACATCAAGTCGGTACGCGTGTTTTGACCACATTCCCTATTTGTAAGGATCGTTGACGGGAGGCTCGGCTAGCTCAACGTCCTGATTACAGGCCAGAGGCGGGCGGTGCTTTGTGATTTTGGTCTCGCAAAAGCAATGGAGAGCATGCCCTCGGGTTTGACAACGTCGACTTTCAACCAAGGCGGATCGCTACCGTACGAGAGTCCCGAGCTCCTGGTAGGGTCTTCAGGGCGCACACTACGAAGCGATGTATGGGCTTGGGGCTGTCTCCTCCAAGAAGTGAGATATTCTTCCAGTATCACTTTACAATGCTAATACCACCGCGTTTAGATATTCACGGATAAGGCACCATATCACTGGGCAATCAACCCAGGTGCCATGGTCAAATGGATCGTACAAGATATACCACCGGCTGCGTTCGATGACCTCGATTGTTCGGATGACGTGCGGAATCTGCTGACTTACTGCTGGCAATCGCGTCCGGAGAACCGTCCAACAATGGCGCAATGCATAGCCATTCTTTCGGGTAAGATCTAGGATGTGTGCTTCCTGACGGGCAAGAGTTGTTGATTTATCTTTTGATCGTCCAGACTCAGCTTCAAGTAATCCTTCGAATAATGCCACCGCAATTCTTCAAGAACTTAAAGAGGTCATTCATATTTTGTCGTCTGTTCATGGTCGATATGCTTATGTCGTTGACCTTAGACTCGCTCCGTCGGTCGAGCCACCGTTATTGACCGCGCCAAACTCCAGTTTGATGCAGGTTCCAAAATCGGTTCAGGACGCTTTGGCACCCTCTTTCGAGCCACGCTTCTCGACGACACCACACCTCCTAATACTACGTTGGTCGCAGCTCGACGATTGTTGCCCGCAAGTGGCGATCAACACGCTAATCGTCAGCATACTGTACGTCCCTTCCTTTAGGTTATTCGTCCTTGCAAGTGAGACATGTTGAGATAGGAGATGGTGAATAAGGCTGACAAATGGTCTGACCTAAACAACCCGAATATCGCCAAATTTGTTGGATATTATCCCTCTGGACCTGCTGTGTCTAGAGAATTCCTTCTCGTGTTCTCATACGTATCCGGAAGTCATTTGGTTGAATATCTTGAGCGAGAGTCTCCTGACTACGTGCGGAGGATCAACCTGGTAAGACATACTTATATCTTTTTTGATATGATCGACTGACTCTCTGGGTGGCATAGGCGACGGATGTTGCGCAAGGTTTATTGTATCTGCATACAAGATCCCCGCCGATTCGGCATGGAAATCTCCACCCGGTACGACGATCTTTCGCTATATGGGGTGAACTTATTACTCACACCGACTGTTATTTAGCGTAATATCCTCGTTG
The DNA here is from genome assembly GCA_019632305.1 of Tulasnella sp. 403. NCBI lineage: Eukaryota > Fungi > Basidiomycota > Agaricomycetes > Cantharellales > Tulasnellaceae > Tulasnella > Tulasnella sp. 403. The sequence goes on along the minus strand of WSTW01000029.1, from coordinate 66,789 downwards.
AGAGTGACGGACGCGCGTTGTTGTGTGACTACGATCTCGAAGGTCTAGCTGGCGAGGCAACAGAGGTTAACCAACAAACGATGGAGACGTTGCGGTACAAGAGCCCAGAAGAACTGCGTACCATCCCTAAACCTGTGCTTCGAAGCGACATATGGTCATTTGGCAGCGTTTTCCTGACGGTACGTATTGTACTAGATCTCGACCTCCTTTGATTTGCCTAACACCCCCTACTGAAGATCATAACGAGCCAAGTACCTTATGGAAATGTGGCGATAGATAAATCAAAGCTCATCGAAGTAGCCTCTCAAAGGATCCCTCCTGCCGACATCGACAACCTCGGCTGTCCGTCACGCGCACAAAATGTGTTGGGAATATGCTGGAAGTGGGATCCGGAGTCGAGGCCTCCGCCAAACGAACTTGTCAGTATACTATCAGGAAGGCTATGTCGGTTTACAGAGGTGTGGAACATACCTGCCGACGGGTATGACACCTTGGTCTACATCGGAGATATCGGGACTGACCACCGTCATGTAGGCTTCTCAGTTTGAGGTTCTCCCAAGACGGCAAATACCTGGCAGTGGGGTATGGAAAGTCAATCAAAATCTACAATGCCGAATCTGGGGTTCTGGTATTGTGGGTTTCTTCACCGTTCGAAATGAAGGGAAGTAACTCACAGTTCCGACTACATAGCGAACTGGGTGTGCCCGTGGCCAAACTCGTCGCCATGCAGTTCAGCCGTTCTGGACGATTCCTTGCAGTGTCGACGGTGGACTACACCGTTGCGGTAAGTAATGACTGCGGACCTGACGTACTGAACGCTGATTCCCTTCGTCAAGCTGTGGGACTTGGCAACGCACGACTTTAAAGGAGAACTCAAAGGCCACACGGATATTATATGGACACTCGATATGTCGTTCGACGATTCTTGTGTCGTGTCGGGATCGTACGACAGGACAATCCGCGTTTGGGTTATAGACGGACAGGAAATCCCAACACGAACCATTCCTACCGACCTGGAGGTGGAATGTCTCACCACGCACCCAAATTCTCATATAATGGCCGTCTCGCTAGACGAAGGTGGCGCCCAAGTACGTTCTCTCCTTACTGGCCAAGTCCTAGTGGCGCTAGATCCTCCGGACACCACCTTCGCGCTGCACTTCTCACCCGACGGTCGTTCGTTGTACGGCGGATGCTACGGCGGACATATGTGCCATTGGGATATTGGAAGCATACTACAGCAACCACCTGCAGAAAATAGCAGCGACAAAGGGTCAATCAGTTATACGGCACTGAGACAAGTCAAGGGTGTGATTGTCTTGGTATGGTGTCCCTTCACTCTTTTGTTGATTTGCGGTGCCTCAACTGATTGAGAACATAGGAGCCGATCTGGGTTATTACTACAAGCTCGAAGTGGTTCGTTGCTATTGATGGTGAAGGCAGCGTTTGGGCGCTCAACTTGCAGCCCAAGGGGACGACGCCCCAAGTGATTGGCAAGATTGACAGTGTCAGACCCCGTGAGTAGATTACAGATACCCTCTTGTTCCTACATCACTTATGTGCCTATTCTGTGTGAAGGTGACCGTGCTCATTTGGGTCCTGTAAGTGAGGACGGGAAGGGTCTCGCAATCAGCTGTCCCGATAGGTCACGGATTATGACGGTTTGTGCGTCCTGTCGCTGTGTCGCTGCACTGGTTAGCAGGCCCTGATGTGCATTCTAACTCATAGCGAAATATGAATCATGGGATATTCCTGGTATATACCGCCAGTAGAAGGTCGGTGATTGGGTGAGACGCTTTCAAAAGTAGGCAATCGTAGCTGATATATAGTGTTTAACAATGAATGCATGTCCACTGTAGCGGGCTATATAGACCAGTAGCGTTGACGTTCAGGCGCGAAAGGTCTTAACCACGTGACCGTCACCCGGAGAGACTCCATACGCTCGAACTGTTACAAATAGGAAGGCATTGAATGACTCGTGTGGGAAACCCAGAAGGTATGCCCTTCCATCCATCCCCCTATGGTTCGATCACATACTTGATAATCCTTGGAGTGTCGTCGATAAGCTTCACAGGAGCCTCGTCCCGGTATATCGCAGTTACAGTCAATTGTTCTTCGAATGTGAAAGGTTCATCCAACGGCTTCCAGGAATAATCGAACTTGATTGCAGAGAGGACGCCCCGCTCCCGCCCGAATGCAAAACTCATCCCTGTAAAAATGGTCAACATATGTCACTGACTCGGTCTGTTTCCCAATGCAAGGAGGACTAGCCTGTATCGATTAGGAGGATCTTGCCGTCGCACCTGGATACGATGCCCTAGAGATAGCATCCGGTAAGCCACGGGAGCACGCTGGAAGTGTCGCTGTGACACACTTTTTGATGGATCGTATGTCCCATGACCAAATGGCGGAGGCCATGCTCTTGCAGGACAGAGCCAATGTCTTCGCACAATCTCTCGCTGTCAGGGCGTTCGGCCCAATCTACAGTGAGTGATGAGAAACTGGATGACGACAACAGGAAGGTTCACGCCTCACTTCGAGTCCAGAGAACCTTATTAAAGGCGAAGTTCTGAAATGGCACAAGTTGAGCTTCGGTCATTGATACACGACGACGCCCTTCACATACCAGGGCCTCTCGCTTGTTGATGTCATCTAGGATTATTTTGAGGGTACGTGATCCCTTCCTGCTTGGTTTGGTATTTTGCTCTTGAAGTTGCCTGACGATTTGTGAGCCAAAGTTGTTTAGAGATTGGGGGAAATCGGGCAAGATGGTGCCCTCAGGTATTCCAGCATGGATGAAGCCTATTGCCGCATGAGACAGCTGCCCGAAATCGGAGTCTTCTTCGGGATGATAGACAGCGTTGACGGGCCCTAAGACAGGGTGGAGGGGGATACGGGCAGCGGCCAGATAATTTTCTTGCAAAGTTTGACCAATCCAGCCTCCCTTCAGCATCGCCATCCTACGTTCCACCCCCTCCCCTTCAGAGAGCTCGAACTCGCCATCTTTCAACTTTCCACGATACGAATTGATCTCAGTCTTACTGACATAACGCCAGTTGCCTGAACAGATCTCAATGTCTTCATCCGAGAGTGCCATGTGGTATACACACCATAAAGATTCATCATTTCGTGATTTCCGAGGAGATTTAACACCCTGGTCTTTCCCCAAGTCTTTCTAAGATCGTCAAACACCTTGAAGATGGCATCAGGCCGTGGCCCTCTGAGAGACCCGTTGAGCGATCCCGTATGACCTTGAGCAAATCCGCTTCTTACCTATCCATGATATCTCCAACCTGTACGACAGTGATGCTGGGGTCGTCATTCCACACAACTTTACCTCGCTCTGTGAATGCTTTGGCCACCCCTGTCATCAATAGGACCTCTTCCGCTGCGTCGTAGTCGCCATGTAAATCACCAATGCCCACGACGGTTTGCTGAAAAGGCCTAGAAAGTTGCGAAAGAATCTCCTCTCTGGTGCCTCTTCTGCGATAGATGACCTGCGTTTTGTTGGCAGAATGTGCTGAGGCGTGTGGGAATAGCTGGAGGACGATGGCGGATGTAATGCAAATCGGAATGATTGATGAGAAAGGCGCCATTTTTGGTACAACAATTCAAGTAATTGTGAAAGGAAAGAGTGGATTTGCGCCGGGCTGGACCTTTTTAGTCAAAAATTGTCGCCCAAGCGAACAAGCGGTGTGCGTACGTACCACCTGGGTGCACACTGTTGCCGACAACATGGCACGCGTCTTATCTCTTGTCCATAAGGAAGTTACGAGCAAGGCACGATGCATTTCTCAAACCCGTCCGATCTAGCAACGAGGGATCATTGTTTGTTGGCACAAGTACCACAGATTGGCTTGTTTCCAAAGGAGAGATATATCAAGACAATGGACTGCCATACCGTTAAAGATATCAAAAATCGGGGTATCACGGTCTAACACACCTCGACCCTCTTTGGCGCTAACTTTGCCCCATTCCAGCGACTTATCGTTCCGAGCAGGCAGGCTTGACAACGGTTGACGAGTCCACCATATGTGCAGCCCCTCGCTGAGGACAACGTACTCGTCGCACCATTCGGTTTGGAAAGCCCAAACTCCAGGGAAGAGGTATTAGTTGGATTGTTCGCGGGCATGTTCAGCGGGAAGTTCCCTTTCAAGTCCAACATCAACACAGCCAAACAGTTCTACGATTCAAATGTCGACTACTCACCCTCGTCGGAGGGAGTCTCCGTCATGGTATATATCCTTCCAATCAACCCACCTCAACCACATCTCACTTATATTCGTACCTACGATGAACTACTCCGATCACGACGCTTGGCTCCGGATTCTTCGGTCATCATGTTGGTTCCACCCGAGCTCGATGCATTATGCGCGGCGCACATTCTTAGCACCCTCTTCGCGCGCGACGATGTGAACCTACGCACCATTCCAGTAGCGGGATACCCTAGTTTACAGAGCGTGAAGCGGGAGTTGCTTGGATCTGCAGATGTATGTTCATTCGTCATGTTTGTTTACTTGTCGCGTTGAACTCATGACCTTGCTCATAGCAATTGCACCATCTCATCTTACTCAACATCGGGTCGCTACTAGACATCTCCGGACCTGAATGGTTTGGCGAGTTTCCTTCGAAGGTTACCATACACATCATCGATTCGGCGCGTCCCTTTGAGTTGCGCAATCTCTTTGGAGCCGCAGGGGTGGTGGCAGAAGGTGAGGATGAGCCCCAAGGCCCACGGGTTGTCGTCTGGGATGATGGCCATGCCGAGAAACTACAAGAGGAACGCGTCGCATTCGATGCTGATGAAGTGCGTGTGCATTGTTTACGTGTTTCCTCGTGGCTCACTCACTCGTCTACTCTGCTTGTTTCTTAGTATGGTTTTAACAGCAGTGACGAGGATGATGAAAGTGACGGGGACGATCTAAGCGACGAGGGAAGCGACATCGAGGAGGACTACGAGGAGGGTGGAGATGGTGGTCGGAAACGTCGACGCTCAGCGAGTGACGATGGGAGACGACGGCGTCGAAGGCGGAAAACTCTTGAAGGGGATGAGGAGGTATCCATCTCCATATGCGGTCTGGCGTATCGACGTTAACCTTTCTCTTTAGAACGGCCCAAAGCTGTCACGCGAGCAACGTGAACGCAACCGCGAAGTTATCGACAACCATTATAACTCTGGGACACACCATGGCCAGAGCGCAGCCGCCATCGTGTATACACTGTGCACACAACGGAATTGCGCGGACAATGAACTACTATGGTTTGTACGTCCCTTTGTCTCTCCAACTCGGTTGACACCCCTTTTTGAAGGCTGGCAGTGTTAGGCCTCACACACCAATATCTTTCCTCCTCAATAACGCGGGAGCAATATGACCATTACTATGGAATATTTAATGACGAAGTTGCCCGTCTCAACCCACCCATCACAACCGCCGCTAAGGGCCGAGGTGACGATAATGGTGTCCGTCCATCTATCGAATTTAGATTCGCACTTCTGCAGAAATGGAACTTGTACGATGCCATGTTTCATTCTGGGTACGTCGCAAACAAGCTCGCCATTTGGAAGGAAGAGGGGACGAAGAGATTAAAGCGATTACTAACGAAAATGGGGTAAGCAAGGCGGGCTATCTTACTCAACCTGGTTTAACAATGAGCGGGTGTACAGCCTTTCGCTACAACAGAGTCAGCAAACATATACATACATGGATGCCGAGCTTCGGGAACGCCTTCCAACGCAGCTAGAAGATATCGCACCCGAGAGTGGACTCTTAGAGCTTTCGTACCCGTCCTTCACGAAGTCGTACGGCAACGAGATGCCGCGTACATCTGCGGCGGACGTCTTGGCCGGCGTAGGAGCGCTCCTTGAGGCAGCGAAGGGAATTCGACTGACCGTCCAAGTGGAGGGTGGGAAGGGGGGCGGCGAGCTGTTCGGAGCGGAGAGGTTATGGGATCTGAGGAAGGATAGTGGACGACCAGGCAAGGAGAATATTCCTGTCAGGCGGGCGGAGGAGCGGCGGCAGGGCGATGAAGCTGGCCAGCGGAACGCTGAGAACGGCGATGCTGCAGCCGAGGGAGATGAAGATGACGACGGTGTTGTAATTGATGGACAGAAGGTATGGATCCTCAACTTCTGGACTGCGTTCGACGCTCTCGGGAACAAGTACGTCCGACCATTCCGCCCCTATTTTGGCAATTGACCAAGACCCGATTGCTGTAGCACATCTCTCCTCCGTCAATCTCTCCCGCTTGCCATCTCACTGCAACGCGCCATCGTCCGGCAAGGCTGCTCTATCCTCGAGAAACGTAGCATCAAATTTCATCCCGAATTCCGATTCATTAAAATCACCGAAGGACCAGACCTAGCCACCTTTGCTCACCCCAGCACCCTCACGCGGCTCACATTATGGCTTGTTGAGGCGACACGGGACCGAATACCCAAGGTACATGCGGCACGTATGAGTCGGTCGAATAAGAAATCATACCCGTTCGTTGTCGCGTGTTTGAACGAACGGGCTAATGCATATGTCGTCGTGGGTGTTACCGGAGCACTTGAGATGGGTGAGGTGCGAAAGAAGTGAGTCGTCCGTTTTTGTGGTAATGGTGTTGGATTCGAAAGCTGATGTCGTTGGCAAAAGTCATTTCGGCGTTGCCTTCTTAGAAGCCAAGGAACGCTCCAATGCACGTACGAGACATAGTACGTTCGATACGAGTGTGATCGAGGTCAACGTGGAGGATCTGCCGGCGTTTGTCGATGCATTAGATGACCTGTGTGAGGCGTAACATGTCATGTTGCCTCGGGGCTCCTTGGGGCCCGGGGGTTGTATTGTTATAGGTGTTGTTTTGCTTTAGTTGTTGGTTGGCGACAAATTGCACGGCAGTCTGGTCAATACAGGGTTAGCCTGTGGGTCTCACATGTAGTTGATGGGTGAGACGACCGCGATACCTCGAAACGGTTAGTTGGGTATCTCTTGCGGTGAGTTGGCGAGATTCCATACCCTTCGTGCAGTCCAACATGCCCAGGAATACCCCATGTTTATTCCCAATACTATGGCATCTGAAACCCTGAGGCTTCGTGACCCCATCGGTGTTGACTGTCCACGGCGTTTGACCAGGAACGACGGCGACTTGGACAATTTGAGCTGGTCACTGAGATCGCCCCATCAAACGACTTCGAGGAGTGAAGACCCCGTCACCGCCCGAAGAAGCTGGATACGAGGCGATGATCCTGGTTACGAACATTGACGATTCCCTAGAGGTGGAGACGGATCCGGGAAGCCTGTTTTCCCAAATCTCGAGCTTGTTGAGGGACGACTTGCGAAGGCTGGCACCCGAGTCGTGCCTCAATGTCGCTCTGCTTGAGAAGGTAGCGGCAAAGTCCGAGAAATCGCGTGAGGCGCAGAATGCGGACTTTGAGTGGTTTGCCTACGGTGGAGATGACGAAGAGCGGTGTGTTGCAGAAGCCAGTGAAGAGGTGTTATCAGACATTGGTGCGCGTTATCAGCCCTTCAGAATCCAAACACCGACATCCGATGGTCCTTATACGAGAGTACGGCAATACATACGACGACCAATGACCTAGCCATTCCCAGCAGCGAAATAACGAGAAAGGCCATCAATTCTGGGTCCCTCTAGGCGACTCGTCGCTCATCCCTTCAGAAGCAACCTGATGTTGTGGTATCCACGGCCGTTGCGTTCTCCGGAATATCACCCAAGTCCATCTCACGTACAGCTTCGGCCTCATCTCGACAACTTCCCTTTCGGCTTCCTGTGGATTCTAGCCTTAGCACCAGAACGGAAGCCCGTACTTGCACAAGGACCTACCCGTTGCCAGAGCTCGACAACCTCTCTTGGATAGCCGTCATCTATCAAAGCCGCCATAGGGCTCCGCGTCATTTGAATCACACTTCTCCGAAAGAGGAGGGAGGCTCGTATGCGGTCTGGTGTCATGCCTTTGGAATGGGATCAACCGAATGCACGCGACGATGGACCACACGGACACGTACTTGACTCCCATGGACCCACAGGCATCCACAGCTCCCAGACCTTGATATCCTCGAAATTGGGATTCGCTCGTAACCATTCTTCCCAGTGAAATTGCGCATCATGGTATGTACCTTTGCGTCTGGATCAATGGTCAGAAGGCACAAAAGTGGAAAATAACCGGCTCCGCTGACTTCCATATATCTACGAATGTCGAAAAGTATTTGTTAAACCAACTAAATCTGGGCGAGCGTTGTAAATAACACGGAATTAGACAACGTTTCCGCTCAGGGAACGCCACCCACCCAGGTCTCCCTTCCCCGGTAGCAGGGAAATGTTGCCTGTTCTCGTTGTGCGGGTGGTAGTCGCCACTGCCTTGGGCTAGTGTCAGCCTCAGAACGTTGTTCGTTGGAGGTTGAAACGACTCACCCAAGATCATTTCTCCGCCAGGTTTGAGGACTTGTGCAATACTATACAACCAGCTTTCGAAGTCATGAATCTAATGCGAGCGTGCAGGTCAGGCACTTGTGCAAGAAACGGTGCAGGAGACGTTACCCCAGAGTCCGCAGCGCGCATATGCACCAAATCGAATGTGGAGGCGTAATGCATCATGGAGAGATTCGCATCGTCGACCTGGAAGTCCATGTGGAGTCCATCTGTATTGCTGAACGATTGAGTTTGACAGACCAACCTCGAAACGACAGTTCTCAGGGATGTTTTGGCTTCGGAAGCGATGCAATCAGGGAAGTTCCGTCAATGGCGTCCGTCTAGCATGCTTACACTTCGATTAGGGGTGGAACTAGATCGATGCCGATAATATCTGCGTGAAGGTATCTCCGACCCATTTCAAGTACCCTATACAGCAGTAATGGAATTGAGCGTTGTCGTTGCTGGCTTTTCAGACACGATACACACCAGGTTCCCGACCCTTATCGGCGAGTTCGGTAAATAAAGAGCGTAATGCAGAGGGGTAGACTGTACGTACCGGTCCCAATGTCTAGGATGGCTGGGCGATGGGTATTAGAGGGCGCTAGGAGGGGCTCCACCCTCTCCGGCCATGGAAAGAGCCCTCCAACAAAGTGATATAAGGCTCGATGTTGCATGTCATGTCGGTCTTGCTCTTCGTCATCCTATATACCGGTCAAATTCTTGCGGTGGCAGAAGGATCGTCTCGTGACCTACGGCTGGTAGTAAATATGCTTGATTCGTGCTATTGAATGTCCGACCATGGAGTTCTCGCAGCTACAGGGCACAACAGTAGGATGAGTGCAGCGATTTTACCGATAATTGAGCGTTAAGCGCACCAAATGTCCATCGGCTGAACGTGACGAAGGGTTAATAGTTCCTTTCACCCGATGACGGTGGAGCAAATGGTGGTACCTGTGGAATCTAATGTATAGACGGAAGGCGCCCCCTCCGATGCCATGCTGGTGTCGTCCGCTTCTGAAGCGGGTGGTGTTCCAAGGCGCGTTGCTGGTTCAGACCCAAACGCCAAGACTTGTCCATGTAATGGAGTTGCAGGTGGACTCTCGTCCATCGCTTCTGACGAATATTCATCTAAAGGTGACCCCATGGCTCAGTCTGTATCGTTACGATTGTCAAGGCTGCTTTGGTCGTCGGACTTATTTTGTCGATAGTCTTGGATGGCTGTAGAGCGGATGGGAGTGATCGTGTAGCGGCTGATATCAACCGTATGCTACCGCAACAGGCTACCCACGAATTTTCAGCTGTCCATCGCCTCCCCTCGGAATCTGAGCCTGAAACGATTGATCCGACACGAACTCCATGGCGCCTCGACCTAGTGGGCCTACGAGTTCCAATGCGTCAGTACACCAGTGAGAATTGATAATCGAGATGCCAACGCTAGTACTAGTCGAACCGATACTGGCGTGGATCGACGTAGATTCTGTGGCCGATGAGATTAGACGGATCCGGCTCTATGGTTAGTTGGTTTAATTTGCTGGGCTATTGGGCTAGGCTTTGCGCAGACCTAACGCGCATCGAATTCCAAACCAACTCTCTGGTTCCGGCATAAGAGGTCCTGCCGTGCCGGACTGCGATGAGGTGGGCCCGGCGGTGATAGGTCGAACGGTCGTGTCCATCGTGGAAAGCGCCCACAAAACATGCAAGTTCCCACATTTTACATAACTCAAGAATTCCGAACCAGACCGCCGCCGCCACCCCTTCCTCCACTTGCAAGGCCTATCGGCAACGGGGTTGCTTGCGTTGGTCTCGTTTCCCAACATGTTACTCTAAAGGGATACTGAATATTAAATATCGGGCTCGCTCGCCCAGGCCCACCTTTGTAGTATGACAAGTGATAGTAGTAGTGGGGAACTATGTCAGATTCTCGGTACTCGTTTGGTGCGCTTTCTCAAGCAGAGCAGGGGGGCAGGGGTAGTATGGGTATCTCGCTTCTTGACTCGCTGCGATTGGCTGTCACCTTGTAGTCACAATGAACCGTGGGACGTAGAATCCTGGGGACCTGAAAATACGGGCCAAGTGGATAGGGTTGGCAAGCAACCCAATATTCGTCAAAAATGAACCGCTTGGCAGCAGATTATGGCTACGACTCCGAGGATGACAATGGGATGAACAACGACGGTGCGTTGGGATCAGGTCTATAGGGCCTGCCACCAGGAGAGCGGGAATGGATGTCGAACCTACTGTTGGTACGGCCAATGTGACTGCTGCCCCTAGTGTTCTCGCTCAGGTGGGTCTCAGAAAACTGGTGGTGTTTCGAGAAGAAAGACTGACATAATCTGCTGAGGTCGTAGGATATATTGAAGCAAACGTCATTAATAACTCGGTCTACCGACACCCAAATGAAAGTGAACAGCGAGTATGAAGATATGATGGCACCTGTGGTAGGGCTCGAGAACCCGTTAGATGAGAAAAGGCTCATTGGGCAGAACACTCTGATTCTTGAGTTCAAAATCGACGTGGCACTGCTCACCTGGCAGTTCATCTTGGATAGGCCCTCTTCACAATATACCTCCAAGTCTACATCCAAGTATCAAAAGACTTTGCATGGCTGTAGCGGCAGCTCGAACTCCCGATACCAAGAGTGCGGGGCAGAGAAGGCTCCGCGCTCATCGATCCTACGACCCACTCATATTAATGTTCAAGCGCTTGATAGCGAGTCGCATGTATGCACACAGGCTACATTTTGAACCATAGTGCATCTCGTGATAGCGTGGACAACGTTAGTATGCCGTGAGGACCACTTCCTTAATGGTTCGCCGGCCAAGGGGCGAGGACAGCTTTTGAGGTCACGTACACCAAGGTTGTGCCCGGCTTCCACCACATTTTCTAGGTGCTTGCGCGACCTGCATTACTGTGTTCTGTCTCTGAAGGACTTGCGTCCCTTTCTCGGCCTTTACGCTTCCAAGTTTATCATCTTCTGTGCCTGCACCTTGCCGGCGGTAACTTCTTGGCACTGCCCCAAAGCTGCTGCAAAAGCTATCTTGATCGATCCTTGACGTATTGTGGCTTGCCACCTACCCTTGTATTTTTGGCGCTTCGCTACCGCTTCATGGTATATGAACCGACTACAACAGAACGGTCCAGCCTCTTTCTTTGCTTCTCGTCCGCCTTGGCAATCCACTAGGGAATTCTTTCAGGTTGAAAGGGGCGCTTCTATCTCGAAATTGCGACATAACTCTGACGGTTTAGCAGGGTGGCATCGCATGTGTGAGCCTTCCCGAATACCTCCTTAGTTCATATTTTCCGACGGGAGGGGTATAAAACGAAGTATTCAATCAATGAAAAGACGTTTCGATCCCCCTCGTCTTACGCCCCGTAATGTTATTCACGCTCCTCTCCACGCTTACTCTTGTTACGCTACTGTCACGATCTGTCGTAGCGCAGCCCGAAGGACCAAATGACGGCGGTCCTCATGCCAGCTCTGATTTTAATGGTTTAGGACTCATAGCCAAGACATATACTGCTGGCGGGGATTGTTACTGCATCACGGAAGCTGCGTCGGAGGACCCAGGCTTCTCTCCCTGCCCAACCGATCCAAACGGACAAGCTGGTTGTACTCAAACCTGTGATATATACTTCTACAGGACCTCTGAAACATGTCTAAACCCCGGTGCTTCGTGCTATATTCAGTGCAACCAAGGTGCGCGGCTCAATCTTGAACTCTTGCGCGTTTCCACATGCTAAATGATCGGGCGTTTCCTAGGCTATACTTTGGTGGACGGTGTGTGCAAGCTAGAGCCTAGCGATACACCGACTCGCAAGCTTCGGAGATCTCAGCTCGCAATCCAGCAATCCGCCAAAGCGAGGGTCATGTCGGCTTTGGAGACTGGTCTCCCTAAAAACGGCACGAAGGATAGTGCCCTCTGTAGCGATGGCATGGTGGCGTGTCCGACAGGCAAGCTCCGCGGGCTCCATGAATTCGAGTGTGTCGACCCTCGTATCGTCCTGTGGAGGTGAGTACAGCTGATTGCACGTGAAAATCATCTGACAATCACTTCCCTGATGCATAGGTTGTGTCGGCGATGATGTTGAGGGCGTGGATTGTACCAAACTGGAAGGCGTCTCGGGTGTTTCATGCCGCGCCGGAACATGTCATATTCGTACGTGTGTTGATCCAGTCTTCGTTCGTCTTACTTTATGAGCTATCCTTCCATTCAGACTCGTGCCGTTCTCGGTATCGCTTGACGAAGAACCCCTTAGGCTACGGAAATTTTTGCGCGCGCCGGACGTGGGGATGATCATCTTACGACGATTTCACGGCGAGAAGTGCCTTTTGAATTTGCTTATCCGTTACTTCCAGCTTGGGCACGCCCTCAGTAGACATTTTAGTGGTATCTGCGTAACCGACTCATTTTCCTACCTAAATTTCGCGGGAAGTGCTACGTGTTGGGGAAACTACAATAATGCAAGCCTCGTTGCCAAGAAGCCTTGCAAGCATTGCTGAGGTGTTACGCACGGAGCTTTGTTTGGACTTGTAATTCGACAACAGCTGTGCCCAATAAATGACAGATAGTCTGCAACTCGGATCCAGGAGCTCGATCGAGACGCAAGTACGCATTTGGATAGCAAGACATGGTGGAATGCACCGAAATATGGAAGGAAGAGTACGGGTGACAGCGCGCTAGTAAGTTCAAGACATAGCCGCACCCGACGCCCAGGCATTGGTTCCCGTCACGAGTCAATTAGAACGCGCGATGGCCGGTGAAGTGCTAACCATTGTCGTGTAAGTCAATTAACACCAGGTATGAAATGATCATGCGCCACGGGGAGGTGGCCTAATGCGCGCACCGTGTGCAGTTCGCCCGTCTTTACCTGGTCCTTGTCGTGCATTGGTCATTTCTCCTTTGTTTTCCTTGTCGTCCCACCCAGAATCTTACCATCGAAATTTGTATTGTGTTGAATGTTACACAGACGAAACTGGTCAGGCTCTCCGGTCATGTCCAAAAGTCCGCCGATTTGATGTCGGGTATATGCCAGTCGATTTTTCGCCAAGCGTAACATTGTTCCACACGGTGATCGCCATAAGCAGATGCGTAAGTTTTAGTTAGTTCACCCGCCTGATCATTGAAGCTATGTACTTACGACACCACAGGTTTCGCGGAGTGATGTCAAGTAAACGGATCCTTCTGCATCTACGTACTTGTGATCACTTGAGGGTCGCACCTCCTCCGACATCTCGTCGCGTATCGTATCGTTCACGACGTTGTTGAGTTCGACAACTGGGGCTGCTAGGCGCCGCACGTGGTCGGTGTATGAACTAATCTCCGCTCACTCTATGTTGACTTGTCTTCTTCCATAGCTCGTCCGTTCTATGTGCACGCGCTTTATCCCCATCATGATCGCCGCCACCCCAGTCATCGAATCTCACTTCATTTTGTTATTGTCCTGTCGATGCACCTGGATGTGGTGGGAGGTCGGCCCCTGACCCAAACTTCGATGTTACCAAAGAAGCGTCAAAGATGAAAGTAAATTGAACCTCGAAAAGCTTTAGAATCGGCCCCGTAACGGTGTATGACTGGTTCGTGTGATAGTAAGTGGACAATTCCAGGAGAGAGAAGAAGCTCTGATCCCGTCTTGTTTCTAGTCCAGGCTGTTCTTCATTTATCTTCGCACCATTCCTCTTCTTGCACTATCTCTATCATCGTATATCCCAACGAGAACCTGGAATTATGCACTGAAAGTCTCTCGGAGGCAGCAGGCTTGATCGAGGCAACGGCAGGTTTGAGTAACGTATTGTTGACCTTTCTTGGCGGCTGCGTATGAGGTCATCAATTCCACTCAACCAACAATAATGGTTCTGTTTCCTTATTTAATATCGCATACCACCAGTGGGCTTGAAACTAGGAGGTGCTTCACCCGCCTCAATGCCAAAACTCAGGCGAGACGCTCGACCTACCAGTGGACTGGGTCAGGGTCTTTGTCCTGCAGGTACCGCGACCGCGTGAAAACGATGCTGTGCTCACCCTACATCCGCAGCTTTGGTATCCTGAGGATCATGAGGGTGGCAAGGTAGAACACCTTCGAAAGGAGGTCAAGACGGGAATATATTGCTCGTATTGAGATGAAATATTATCCCTGGATGATGCAACGAATGGAAATAGTTAAGTCGAGGTTTCATTCCTGGTGTATCGGCTTTAGCCGACGTGGTATGACGAAAGTGAGAGATATTGACAAGTGACGCCCTCCCTTGGCATCTTGATCGAGCCTTCAAGTATAACGAGTTCGATCAGCAAAAGTGCACAATGACTAGTGGCCTAGAGTGTAGAAGCAGGACGTACGGTGCCAAGCGACCTTTCACGGGCTCGTGGGCAAGCTTCTGGCTACTATACCCCCAAGTTGCGAAAATCTGGGGATGTGTAACCATTAATTTACGACTGATCAACTACCCTCAAGAGAAACAAGGGGGGGAGCGAGGGCGTTCCGAAGCATGGAGGATGAGGACCAAAAGCCATCCTCCTTTCCATTTTTAGGTCTTTCTGCCATATATAACTGCAACGAGGTACTGCATAATATCACGTCCCAAAGTCAGAAGTCACCCTTTGCTAACAGCAATGGCCTGCAACACACGTACCTCGTTCTTCACCCCCCTCTTCATTAACACCTTCGTGCTCACCACCACTGCCGTACCTCATCCTACCACCCAAGGCCGTCCCCATGATAGTGTCGTGGAGGTCGAGGACGCCGGACAAGAGGACACCAAGGCAGGACGCTGTGAATAACAACTGCCTTTCCGTCGAGGCGAAAAGGACAATGGTAACCCATTTCATCTAAGATTCGTCGTCGACGCGACTGTTCTAAAGTTCTGTCTCAAAGGAATTATAAATACAAGTCTCGACGAAGGATTTTGACGGAAGGTCATTACTTACCAGACCCGGAAGTGTTTATACTATACGTGCGATGCATCGAGCTGTTTCCCGGCCCAAAACTTTTCAGTATCACTGTCGTCGCAGCGCCAAATATATATGTATAGGGACGTACGATCCCACCAAGCTCACACGGATGAGGCAGAGGGTGATATAGCTAGGTGCATTGAGTAAAAGGATAGAAGCGAAGCGAGTTGTGTGGCCCTTCAAAAACACGATCCAAGTATCAATTGCAAGAGCTACATGGTCGTCGTTTGTCCGTTTGAAAAACGTCTGCATCACCACCATCATCGGACAATAGGAGGGTGTAACGAAAGTGTAGCACCTCTCACTGAGAAACATGGGCGTTCAGCACCCCGCATTACGCCGCATGGCCGAGCTTCAAAATCAAGTTCTTCCTTTGTTATGTTCGGGTTTGTTCCGTATTCCACCTGAACAAGGCTAAAAACCCAAGGGTAAATTATAAATGAGACCACCCTTGGGCCTTTCATGCGCAACTCGTAGACCAGCGTGACGGCCCAGGCAGGGGATTGTGACGCTGGAGATAAATCGGCGTGGGCAGGAAAGCCCGTCCGTGACCACGATTCTGTCTCAAATATTTTGCGTGAGGACGATTGCCGTGGAGTTAGATGCCCTGTGCCAAATTTCGGCCGTCAGTACTGATTCCAAGCTTAACACGCTTTTCACACAAAATACCACTATCAAACCCTCTCCTCGTGCGCTTCGCTGCTGTGTTTACCTTCGCCATGGGCAAACCAGTCAGCGACGGACACCCAAAATAGAACAAGGCGAAGGATACGAGCAAAATCGAAAGATAAAGGGATCGTCACACCCGGTAGGCCCCGTTCGCTCGTCCCACAGCCTTCGAGTGACAGGTTGTAATGGGAAATGCACCGAATTTCGGCAGACAATAGGAAAATATCTGGTCAAAGGAAGGGGTCAGGTCTTGCTCGCAATGGAAGTGGTGGACTGCAACCTATGTCCTCGGGAAGAAGTCTTCCTGAGCTGTGGCGAGCATGTGGTTCTCGCGTGCAAGAGGGGAACATTCTACAGCTTGATTACGTATACGGGCATTCGGGACAGGCGACTGCCCCCATTCTGGTGGTACGTCGAGGAGTAGGGTTTCGTTGGAAAAGGTTGGGTTGCATATCCGCTATGCTTCCGTTTCGATATTCCTTTGTTTCCACAATGGGGCTGAGACATCACATAAGCATAGGCCTGACCTCAACATTGCACGACCCACCTACCGTGCCGTCATTGACGTTGGTCCACTCACTTTCCCTAAGTAAGCCGTATATGTCGCTGGTTCTATCACAAAGAAAGGTAAATGACAAGCTTTCTGGCCTAGTTCCAAGTTCGCGAAATGATCTCCGGGAAGATTACCTGATTTGGTACATCAACTTGTGAAGCTCGTGGTTCTAAAATAGAAAAAGGGGGATGCTTACGAACCAAGACGATTGCAACTCCTCATCTTCATTCGCCCCACATTGTGCATTGCCCGGCTTTGTTCCTGCCCAATTTTGTCTTGGCTGGCATTATACTTCGGGATCAGCATGTCCAAGCGTGTATAACCTGATATAGCACATTAGGAAAGAAAGGGGGATGCATGGCACAGGTTGGGCGACGAGTATGGGTACATCAACGTTCAACCCCATTAGGTGTGACAAGACAACTTCTGTGTGGGCCATGAATAATAACTTACCTGCACGTTTCCCTCATCCTGAGATCCCGTAGCAATAGCGAGACATGAGTGGATCATCCTCGTCCATGGTGGAGGCGCGCCAACCGGGCACACATTCTCGAGATCATGGTTTCGTATGACAAGTACGATGGCCCTTCGACGGGTTTTACCGCTCCGCAAAGCTGGCCTGAGACACGCAGTTGGGTTCACGTCTCCTGCGAAGCCTTTCTTCTAGGGGTATGACCAGTCGAGCAATCGAAAAATAAACGTATTTCTGTGCCGAAACAGGGTCATACGTTTCCGGCGTTACGCGCCAAGAAATGTATGTGGTCAATAGAAACAGAATAGTGCTCATCGAAGGGAGCGCTTGGCGTGAAAACACCTATCCAAGTCGGAGAATCAGCTGTGTAGAAGGCGACAGTGCCGGGACCTTACTTTATATAAATCGTACGGCAGCGCAATGGTAGAGGGAGAGGAGGGCTGTCAGGTGAGTGGCGGGATGGTGGTGAATGGCCGTGCCCACCTGCACTGTCTCGTCCAGCCTTCTGCTACAAAGACGACCCATAGAGGAGTACCTTGTGGACGAAGGTTGGTCATAGGCTTATTGCAACGAACCCCATCGCAAGTACCCTGTAGTCCGTTATCAGTTAAGAACCTAGCTTTTCATCGCCATGCGGGCAGTCAAGACTCAAAATCGATCAAACTTCAAAAGGGTGTAGGCTACTGCGCGGAACCCTTTTGCAGACGCCCCGTTTTGCTCGAGATTTCGGCTCACTGATATTGTTACGAGGGTGACAATAGACTGTAAAGGACAGAGTGGTTCCTGGATAATTTATGCGCGGAGGGGAATACCCAAAGACAGTCGAAAAAACATTATACGTAACCTCGGACATAAGACGGAAAGTGGGTGAGGTAGCTTAACAAGGAAAACTAACATGGTACTCGACATTATCCAGGCCTTGTCGACCAGATCAAAGCTCTCACTATGTGGGAGCACTCAGTTGACTGATGATACATCTCTCATATGGAATTCCAGTCTCGTGACACCCATGGTTGTTCGCCAAGCCTTCCTGGTATAACTTCCTCGTAATCGCACCGATATGGCGTGACTGTCACTGACACATAATCAACCATGTCAACCACCAGCAACACTCCTCAAGTCACTGAGACCCCAATATTGGACTACCGTCTGATTGAAACCGCCCATAAAGACCAGTTCCTATATTCGCAACTCCGGTATTCATTCGTCGTCGTCGGGTTTTGTTATCTAAAGGATCCTCCAATCGACAAGGTATATTTCCCCTCTCAGACGACCAAATAGCAGCTATAGCTTTCGCAAACGTACGCGGGCGGTAACGGAACGGCTTGTCCAATATATTCCCCGCCTGTTTGCTCTGCCACAAGACCAAAAGGATGCCGTCGCAATGACCAACTCTCCCTACTCCATTGGGTACACAAACCTAGGCACAGAGTACACGCGTGGTGAGTTGGATCTCCGAGAACAGTTCGACTTTGGCATGCCATACGAGTGTCGCTGGCGGCCTGGAGAACCTGATCACTTGCCTTTCCACTTACCCGAATTTTCTCCATTAGTGGCCTGAGGAATCGTCGATACCCGGCTTCAAGGACACTCTTATAACCTATCAGGAGCAGCTGGGCAAATTCAGCTTTGAATTCATTTCACGACTGGCGGAAGCACTCGGTCTCGCTCCGGATGCGTTTGATAAATTCTACGTCTCGCCAAAGGAAAGGACACAACACCGAAGCAAGGTAACAGTCTCCTTTATCGTTCCTCTTCTCCTGAGAAGATTTACAATTTTTTTTTTTTTTTTTTGAAAAGGTCGTATAATACCCCATCCTCGACCCTAGCAAAGGGAATCAAGGCGTCGGTCCACACTACGATCCCGGTTTTCTAACTCTGGTACGGCGCGTCACTCCTTCCTTCAAGACTGCTGCTAAGTACCACTACCAGCTGCTCCAGGCATCCGACCAACCAGGCCTTCGAGTCCAAAGTCCGTCCGGTGAATGGATAGATGCTAGGCCACTTCCGGAGCGCTCGAGACACGTTCTCGCATCGTTCACGAGAAATAGATTGATTCCCTGATAGTCATCATATTAGTCGTCATATCCTCCGCCCCAGGGATCAGTATCACCACCTCAAGACAAAGCTCTGTTGAGGGTCTGAGGTAGCCAACACGCCATTCTGCCTATACTTTAGCGTCAATATCTCCAGATCCTTGAGCAACGCCAAGCTATCAGCCCAAATTGGGGACAAAGAGGGACCGCACTCGACCCTTGGCACATCAGGTGGAGGTCGGAATGTCAATTTGCAACAAGGCCGGTCCGTACCCGAGATTCTATGTCGAATGTTCGGCCGGGGACGATTGAAATGGACAGAAGTGCCCTGCGCCAGAAAAAGACGAAGGATACGGCAGGGTGGATGAATATTACAGCCAGTAAGCCTCCTCTCCTCCCACAGTCGTGAAGTAAGGACCCCATCCTCGCCACTCAAACAACATTCAGGGGAGGTGATCCCCCCGTTCTAGGCGTGGGCAGTGTCGGGGAGCAGGGTTACGACGGAAAGGGGTGAGTGGCATGTGCATTACGCTTCCATTCTGATATTCCTTTGTTTCCACAACGGAGGACATTGAATAAACGTAGCCCTCCTCGGGCCAAGCGCACAGCATTGCACGACCCACCCACCATTACTGTCTTTATCCCGGTCGGTGTTGGTCCACACGCGGTACCTAATAAAGAAGCCATACGCGTAGCAAGTCCTACCGCAAAGGGGTGGACCGCCTCCTGGCCCGTTTGGAGTTGGTAAGACCATCCAGGGGAGATCGCCTGATCTGGTACATCAGTCTGTAAAGCCCTAATGTCTAAAAGACAGGAAGGGGGTTGCTCACGCGCGAAAAAGATTGGGGCTCCCCCCCTTCTTTCGCACCATATGGTACATTGCCCGACTTTGCTCCTGTCCCATTCTGCCTTGGCTAGCAGCCCACTTCAGGACCAGCATGTGTATACGCGTGTAACTTGGTATAGCTCAGCAGGAAATAAAGGGGACTGCATGGCAGGTCGGGGGACAAGTGTGGCTACGTCGAAGTTGAACCCGATTGGGTGTGACAAGGCAACTGTTAGGCCGCATGGTAGCGGAGCATGGAATAATGGCTCACCCCAATCCTGAGAGTCAGTAGCAACCACGAGATCCACGCGAGCCATTCTTATCAATGATGAAGGCGCGCTATTGTAGCTCATATCAGTCGGGGACATGGTTTCGTGCGGCAAATATCCGCATACGATGGCCCTTCGATGAGATCCAACCCCTTCAATAAATTTACTGATCGAAGTGAGTGGTGGACGTACGTTGCCGTGAAAACGCCTCCCCAGGCCGCAGAATCCGCCGGGGGGAAGACGACCAGTGAAGACACGTTATTTTTACATATCCTGCACAGCAGTGCAACGGTGGAGGGAGAACCAGGGTCGTCAGACGAATATCGAGGTGGATCGTTGGCCGTGCCCGCCTAAGCTGTCTTCTACCGCGAGAACGATATGAAAATGGGCCCCTTTGGCTAGCGACTTGACACCACTTGTACTAACCGCTTGACGAGACGTACATCCTGCACTTCGAATCCATTATGTGCCTTGTCACTGCCTTTACCTTCCTGTACTTGATGTCAGCCACAGCCAGCCCGATCCACTTGGTGCGCCAACGTGTCGAAGAAAAGAATAGAAAAGGGAAGTAACCTTTGTCTCTGGCATCTGGCATTGGTGTAACAGGTCTATCAGACACGGGAAGAGTGGCAAAATACTGGTAAACGCCCTGGAAAAAACGGATCAGGTCGTGCAGTGGTACCTAACATACTCGATGAATAAGCAAGCTTTCCAAAATGCATCGGCCGGCCACATACCGGAGGAGGTTGGGTCCAGTGCGTAGCCCCGTGGGATAGCACCCCGAACAAAACACTCGTCACCCTGCACTGAGTGGCTCGAAAAATTGAGAAAATACCAGGATATATGATATAACGTCTACATCCATAGTCGATACAGCTGCAGAAACATACAAGGCTAATCCTGTGTCACACCCAAACAGGTCAGCAAAACCATAAGCCCACATAACCTACGAGACTTACCCATAGCTTAATCAACCCGTCCCAAGACGCGGTAATCACCTTCGACTAACAAAAGACACCCGTCAGCGGCGGTCATCAAAGCGAACATCTCCCGCTCTTACAGTCTCATGTGGCAACCACTCGTGCGCGATAACAACCTTGGAATGCGCCCTGAGTCGGCTCTTGATCCTCCCAGTCTTCCAATCCCAAAACACCACATTTCCGTCCGCATCTCCACTCGAGATCCACTTGCCGTCGGGCGAAAATCCAACCTGACATGCGTATCCTGCAACTGTATGGCCGGCAAACCGTTTCTTACGATTTTGTCGGAAGTTGTCGGCAGAGTAAATGACGATTTGGTTATCCAGGGATTGAGCCGCCAGCCATTTTTCTACGGGGCGTAATCAATTAGCCACACAATCGAGTATTGGAGAAGGATTTTCGGGAACGTACTGGTTGGATGTAACGTAACCGAAGGCATCGAATGCATGTCCGGTTCCGCGATGTACTTGATCACGACAGGGATATCGAAATCCCAAGCACGCATCGTCTTGTCGTCCGAAGTCGTGACGAATCGTCGGTTTTCGTCCACAAAGGTGATCGTGTTGACAGGGCCAAGGTGCTGATCGTATTCCTGGGTTATTTCGCCTGTGTTGATGTCGTACTGTTGCAATGGCGTCAGTCACATGACCACACGGTAGGTGGACCCTGCATTACCTGTATTATTTTCTTATCGGACATCCCGGACAAGAATATATGCTGCTTGTCTTGGTCCGGATGGAACCGTATCACGTGCGGAATCTTGCCGTTCGAGAAAGCCTTGATACACTGGCCTGCAATAACATGGTCAATGAGACGTCCGCGAGAGAAAGTCCGGGACCAGCTCACCAGTTTCCGTGTCCCATAACTTCATCTGCCTATCGTACCCACAGCTCAAGAACCGTCTCCCATCATTTGAAAAGGTAACATCTTTCACGGCTTTGTGGTGACCCATAAACGTCCGTAAGCAGTTACCCTCTTGATATACATCCCACAACTGATCGGCCACTCGGATAAGTCAGAAGATTGGCGATGAAAATTTTGGAAACGCACCTTGATTTTGGTATCCATGCTTCCACTTAACAGGAGATGACCAGTTCCAGGGAATGTCCTGATGACAGACACGCCCTGCGTGTGCCCAGTCCAGGTGTGTATACACGCCTTCGGAATGTATGTCTCCTGGGTTCCCGCCTCCCCGGCCAGATGAGGCGCTTCGGCCAGCGGCGCCGACATATACGTCCGTCCTTGGTAGTCCGTCAGAGACTTTCCGTGGAAAGTGGAAGTCTCCTGGCCGAATGTCGAGCGCTTCACCTTTGCTTTCGATTTGATAGCTTTGGCTTCCTCTTCTTCCTCTTCATCGTCGTCATCCTCAGGGACACCGCCTTCGGGCACGACTGGTACACCTGCACCATCACCTTCCCAACCACCCCATGGTCCGGTATACGCTCCTTCACCCTCTATCACATCCAGCTCGCCCTTCGCACCCACCCTCTTCCTCTTCAACTCCTTCTTCGTCTTCCTTCCCGGCCGCAACGCATCGATCGTGGCATACCCGTTCGCCTCGGCTTTCCCCAGGTCTCCAACCACCCTCGGTGCAGACAGGTCGTTTGAAGGATTCGCCGAGTAACCAAGTATATGGTGCGTAAGGTGTTGTATGCGAAATGCGTGGTCCGTCATAGCCTGCTCTTCAACATGGCCTATCCACGTTGGGAATCCAAAGTTAGCGTTGTGACGTCGATTTTGGATTCAAGAATCCGGGAACAACGAACCGGCCAGAGTGTTCTGCCCAATGAACCTTTTCTCATCGAAAGGATTCTCGGGTCCTACGACAGGTGCCATCATATCTTCATACCCAATGTTCACTTTCATTTGAGTATCCGTGGACCGAGTAATTAGTGACGTTTGCTTCATTATATCCTACAACCTCAGCAAATTCTGTCAATTTTTCTTCCAAAAATGTCGACAATTTTCAGAAGCCCACCTGAGCGAGAACACTGGGGGCAGCAGACACATTGGTCGTACCAACAATAGGTTCGACATCCATTTTCGCCCTTTTGGCAGCAGGCTCTATAGACCCGATCCCAAACACGTCCTCGTTGTTCGTCCCGTTGTCGTCCTCGTCCTCGGAGCCATAATCAGCTGCCAAGCGGTTCATTTTTGACGAATATGAAGGGAGGGGTGGCGGCGGTGGTCTGGTTCGGAATTCTTGAGTTATGTAAAATGTGGGAACTGGCATGTTTTGTGGGCGCTTTCACGACGAACACGACGACTCGACCTATCACCGCCGAGTCCATCTCGTCGCAGTCAAGCACGGCAGGAGCTCTGGTGTCGGGACCAGAGAATCGGTTTTACTTTCGATGCGCGTTACGTCTGTGCAAGGCCTAGCCCAATAGCCCACCAAATCAAACCATACATCCGGATCTGTCTAATCTCATCGGTCACGAAGTCTACGTCGATGCATGCCACCACCGGTTCAATTATTAATCCACACTGGTGTACTGACGTATCGAGAACTCATGGGGCCCATTAGGTCGGGGCACCATGGAGTTCGTGTCGGATCAATCGTTACTCCGAGGCTCTTTCGGCTCAGATTCCGAGGGGAGGCGATGGACAGCTGAAAATTCGTGGATACCCTGTTGCGGTGGCATGGTGTTGACATCAGCCGCGCACGATTACTCCCATCCGTTCTACAGCCATCCAGAGTTATCGACAGAATAAGTCCGACGATCAAAGCAGCCTTGACAATCGCAACGATACCGACCTGCCATGGGGTCACCTTTAGATGAATATTCTTCAGAAGCGATGGACGAGAGTCTACCTGCAACTCCATTACATGGACAATTCCTGGCGTTTGGGTCTGAACCAACGACGGGCCTTGGAACACCACCAGCTTCAGAAGCGGACGACACCAGCATGGCATCGGAGGGAGCACCTTCCGTCTATACATTCGATTCCACAGGTACCATCAGTTGCTCCACCGTCATCAGGTGAAATAAACTATTAACCCTTCGCCACGCTACAGCCGATGGACCTTTGGTGAGCTTAATTATCGGTAAAATCGCTGCACTCAGCCTACTGTTGTCCCCGTAGGTGCGAGAACTGCATGGCCGGACATTCAATAGCACGAATCAGGTATATGTGTTACCAGCCGTAGGTTACGAGACGACCCTTCTGCCACCACAAAAGTTTGACTGGTACATAGGATGACGAAGAGCAAGACCGACAGGATATGCAACACCGATCTCTATATCACTTTGTTGGAGGGCTGTTTCCATGGCCAGAGAGGGTGGAGCCCCTCCTGGCGCCCTCTAATACCCATCGTCCAGCCATCCTAGACATTGGGACCGGTACGTACTGTCCACCCCTCTGGATTACACTCTTTATTTACCGAACTCGTCGATAAGGGTCGGGAACCTGGTGTGTACCGTGCTTGGGGAATCAGTAAGACAACGCTCAATTCCATTACTGCTGTGTAGGGTACTCGACATGGGCCGGAGATACCCGAACGCAGACGTTGTTGGCATTGATCTAGTTCCACCCTTAATCGAAGTGTAAGCGTGTTGAACGGATACCGTCGGCGGAACTTCCCTGATTGTACTATATCCTCAGCCAAAATATCCCTGAAAACTGTCGTTTCGAGGTCAGTGTCTCAAACTTGGTTTAACAACACCGATGGACCTCTACGGGCTTCCAGGTCGACGATGCGAACCTCTCCATGATGCATTACGCTTCCACATTCGATTTCGTGCATATGCGCGGCGTGGAGTCGGGGGTGATGTCTCCTGCACCGTTTCTTGCACTAGTATCTCACCTGCATACTCATGTTAGATCCATGATTTCGAAAGCTGGTTGTATAGTATTGCACAAATCCTCAAACCCGGCGGGGAAATGATGTTGAGTGAGTCGTTTCAACACCCCAACAAACGACGTTCTGAACCTGACGCTGCTGAAAGCCGCTGGCGATTATCACCCGTACAACGAACACAGGCAATATATGCCTGTCACTGAGGAAGGGAGACCTGGGTGAGTAACATTCCCTGAGTGGAAAGTTTGTCTAATTCCGTGTTCTTACAACGCTCACCCAGGTTTAGTTGGTTTACTAAATACTATTCGACATTTATGGATATGTGGAAGTCAGTGAATCCGGGTTATTTCCCCCACTTTTGTCCCTTCTGACTATTGGTTCAGACGCAAGGGTTCCAATTTGGATGCGCCATTTCACTGGGAAGGGTGGCTAAGAGCAAATCCTAATTTCGAGGATGTCAAAGTCTGGGAGCTGTGGATGCCTGTGGGTCCATGGGAGTCAAGTACGTGTGTGGTCGATCGTTGCATGCTTCTGTTGATTCCATTCCAAAGACATGACACCAGACCGCATACGAGCCTCCCTCCTCTTTCGGAGGAGTGCGATCCAAATGACGCGGAGTTGTATGGCGGCTCTAATCGATGACGGCTATCCAAGAGAGGTTGTTGAGCTCTGGCAGCGGGTAGGTTTCTTGTGCAGGCACCCGCTTCCGTTCTGGTGCTTAGGTTAGAATCCACAGGAGTCCGAAAAGGAAATTGTCGAGATGAGGTCGAAGCTGTACGTGAAATGGAGTTGGACGATATTCCGGAGAACGCAAGAGCCGTGGATACCACAACATCAGGTTGCTTCGGAAGGGATGAGTGAGGAGGCACCTAGAGGGACCCATAATTGATGGCATTCTCGTTATTTCTCTGTTGGGAATGGCTAGGTCATCGGTCGTCGTATGTATTGCCGGGTCTGTCCAAGGGTCGGACTTCGGTGTTTGAATTTTGACGGGCTCATCACGTGCGTAACGTTGTCGGATCGGTTATTATTGACGTCTGCTTCAAGATATCCTACGATCTCAGCGGATTATGTCAGTTTTCCTTTCAAGAAACGTCGCTGATTATCAGAAACACACCTGAGCGAGAACATCAGACACACCGGCCGTACCAACAGTAAGTTCGACATCCATTTTCGCCTTTTGGCAGCAGGCTCTATCGACCCAATTCCAAACACGTCCTCGTTGTTCGTCCTGTTGTCATCCTCGGAGTCTGACCCGTAATCCGATGCCAAAGGGAGGGGTGGCGACTCTGGTCTGGTTCGGAATTCTTGGGTTATGTAAGATGTGGGAACCGGTACCTTTTGTGGGCGTTTTCAGACGAACGCGACCGTTCGACCTATCACCGCCGAGTCCATCTCATCGCAGCCCCAGCACGGCCGGACCTCTTGCACCGGGACCAGAGAATTGGCTTCGATGTCGATGCACGTTACGTCTGCCCAAGGTCTAGCCCAACAGCCCAGCAGATTAAACCAACTAACCATACAGCCGGATCCGTCTAATCTCATCGGTCACCAAGTCTGCGTGGATCCTTTGCAGTCATTGGTTGGACTCACAGTTGCATTGGTTTGTCAATTATAATTCACACTGATGTACTGACGCATCGAGAACTCGTGGGGCCCACTAGGTCGAGGCACCATGGAGTCCGTGTCGTCTCAATCGTCTCAATCCGAGGCTCTTTCGGCTCATATTCCGAAGGGAGGCGAAAGACAGCTGAAAATTTGTGGATACCCTGTTGCGGTGGCATAATCTTGACATCAGCCGCTGCACGACCACTGCCATCCGCTTTACTGCCATCCAGATCAGCTATCGACAAATCAAGCCCGTCTACCAAAGCAGCCGTAACGATACAGACTGTGCCATGGGGTCACCTTTGGGTGAATACCCGCCAGAGGCGATGGACGAGAGTCCACCTGCAACTCCATTATATGGTCAAGCCCTGGCGTTTGGGTCTGAACCAGCTACGCGCCCTGAAACACCACCAGCTTCAGAAGCGGACGACACCAGCATGGCATCGGAGGGAGCACCTTCCGTCTATACATTCGATTCGGCAGGTACCATCATTTGCTCCACCGTCATCAGGTGAAAGAAGTGACTAACCCTTCGCCACGCTACAGCCGATGGACCTTTGGTGAGCTTAACGCAAAATTATCGGTAAAATCGCTGCACTCACCCTACTATTGTGCCTTGTAGCTGCGAGAACTTCATGGTCGGACATTCAATAGCACGAATCAGGCATATATGCTACCAGCCGTAGGTCACGAGATGATCCTTCTGCCACCGCAAAAGTTTGACTGGTACATAGGATGACGAAGAGCAAGACAGACATGATATGCAACATCGATCCCTATATCACTTTGTTGGAGGGTTGTTTCCATGGCCGGAGAGGGTGGAGCCCCTCCTAGCGCCCTCTAATACCCATCGCCCAGCCATCCTAGACATTGGGACCGGTGCGTACCGCCCACCCTTCTGCATTAAGCTCTTTATTTACCGAATCATCCGATCAGGGTCGGGAACATGGTGGGTATCGTGCCTGAAAAACCAGTAACATAACGCTCAATTCCACTGCTCCTTCAAAGGGTACTTGACATGGGCCGGAGATACCCCCACGCAGACGTCGTCGGCATCGATCTAGTACCACCCTTGGTCGAAGTGTAAGCACGTTGGGCGGATTCCGTTGGTCGAACTTCCCTGATTGTAACACATCCTCAGCCAAAACATCCCTGAAAACTGTCGTTTCGAGGTGAGTCCCTCAAACTTGGTTTAGCAATACCGATGGACCCAGCATGGATTTCCAGATCGACGATGCGAATCTCCCCATGATGCACTACGCTTCCACATTCGATCTGGTGCATATGCGCGCCGTGGTCCCGGGGGTAATGTCCCATGCACCGTTTCTTGCATTAGCACCTCATCTGCATGCTTATGTTAGATCCATGATTTCGAAAGCTGGCTGTATAGTATTGCACAAGTCCTCAAACCCGGCGGGGAAATGGTATTGAGTGAGGCGTTTCAACCTCCAACGAACAACGTTCTGAGCTTGACACTGGTCAAAGGCACTGGCGATTACCCACCGTACAATGAGCATAGGCAACATATGCCTATTACTGGAGAAGGGAGCCCTGGGTGAGTAACGTTCCCCGAGCGGAAACGTTGTCTAATTCCGTGTTCTGTACAACGCTCGCCCAGATTTAGCTGGTTTGTCAAATACCATTCAACGTTTATGGATGGTTGGAGGTCAGTGGATCTGGGCTATTTCCCCCACTTGCGTCCCTTCTGACTATTGGTTCAGACGCAAAAGTAACCTGGATGCACACCTTTACTGGGAAGAGTGGTTAAAGGCGAATCCTAATTTCGAGGATGTCAAAGTCTGGGAGCTGTGGATGCCTATAGGTCCATGGGAACCAAGTACGTGTCCGTGTGGTCCATCGCCGTGTGCATTCTGTTGATCCCATTCCAAAGACATGACACCAGACCGCACACGAGCCTCCCTCCTCTTTCGGAGAAGTGTGGTTCAAATGACGCAGAGCTGCATGGCGGCTCTAATCGAGGACGGCTACCCAAAAGAGGTTGTTGAGCGCTGGCAACGGGTAGGTATCTTGTGCGAGCACGGGCTTCCGTTCTTGTGCTTAGCTTGGAATCTTCAGGAAGCCGAAAAAGAAGTTGTCGAGATGAGGCCGAAGCTGTACGTGAAATGGAATTGGGCGATATGTCGGAGAACGCAACAGCCGTGGATACCACGACATCAGGTTTCTTCAGAAGGGATGAGCGACGACTCGCCTGGAGGGACCTAGAATTGATGGCCTTATCTCGCTGTTGGGAATGGCTAGGTCATCGGTTGTCGTATGTATTGCCGTGGTCCTGTCCAAGGATCGGACGTCGGTGTTTGAATTCTAATAGCGTTGTCTGATCGGTTATAATTAGTGACGTTTGCTCAGCGGATTGTGTCAGTTTTCCTTTCAAGAAACGTCACTGATTATCAGAAACACACCTGAGCGAGAACATTAGGAGCAGCAGATACACTGGTCGTACCAACAGTGGGTTCGACATCCATTTTTGCCTTTTTGGCAGCAGGCTCTACCGAACCAATTCCAAACACGTCCTCGTTGTTTGTTCCGTTGTCACCCTCGGAGTCTGGCCCGTAATCAGCTGCCAAGCGGTTCATTTTTGACGAATATGAAGGGAGGGGTGAGGGCGGTGGTCTGGTTCGGAGTTCTTGAGTTATGTAAAGTGTGGGAACTGGCATGTTTTGTGGGCGCTTTCACGACGAACACGACGATTCGACCTATCATCGCCGAGTCCATCTCATCGCAGTCAAGCACGGCAGGAGCTCTTGCTCCGGGACCAGGGAGCCGGCTCTGATCCTGATGACCGTTTGCGCGAGGTCTAGCCCAGTAGCCCACCAAATTAAACCAACTAACCGTCCCGCCGGATCCGTCTGATCCCATCGGTCACGAAGTCTACGTTGACCCCATGCCATCATTGGCTTGACCAATACTAGCGTTGGTATGTCGATTATTGATTCACACTGGTGTACTGACGCATCGAGAACTCGGATCGGCCCGCTAGGTCAGGCACCATGGGGTTCGTGTCGGATCAATCGTTTCACTTCGAGGCTCTGATTCCGAGGGGATGCGATGGACAGCTGAAAATTCGTGGATAGCTTGTTGCGGTAGCATGCGGTTCACATCAGCCGCTGCACGATTACTCCCATCCGCTCTACAGTCATCTAGAGTTATCGAAAAAAACAAAGCAGCCTTGACAATCGCAACGATACCGACCTGCCATGGGGTCACCTTTAGATGAATATTCGTCAGAGTCGATGGGCGAGAGTCCACCTGCAACTCCATTACATGGACAAGTCTTGGCGTTTGGGTCTGAACCAGCTACGCGCCCTGAAACACCACCCGTTTCAGAAGCGGACGACACCAGCACCGCTTCAGAGGGAGCACCTTCCGTCTATACATTCGATTCCACAGGTACCATCAGTTGCTCCACCGTCATCAGGTGAAAGAAACGACTAACCCTTCACCACGCTGCAGCCGATGGACGTTTGGTGAGCTTAACGCCCAATTGTCGGGGAAACCGCTGCACTCACCCTACCTGTTTGTCCGGTAGCTGCGAGAACTTCATGGCCGAACATTTAATAGCACTATTCAGGCATATATCCTACCGGCGGTAGGTCACAAGACGTCCCTTCTGCCACCGCAAAAGTTTGACCGGTTATAGGATGACGAAGAGCAAGACCGACAGGATATGCAACATCGAGCCATGTATCACTTTGTTGGAGGGCTGTTTCCATGGCCAGAGAGGGTGGAGCCCCTCCTGGCGCCCTCGAATACCCATCGCCCAGCCATCCTAGACATTGGGACCGGTAGGTGCTGTCCACCCCTCTGGATTACACTCTTTATTTACCGAACTCTCCGATCAGGGTCAGGAACCTGGTGTGTATCGTACCTGAGGAATCGGCAAGACAACGCTCAATTCCGGTACTCCTGCATAGGGTACTTGACATGGGCCAGAGATACCCCCACGCAGACGTTGTTGGCATCGATCTAGTTCCACCCTTAATCGAAGTGTAAGCACGTTGGGCGGATTCTGTTGGTGGAACCTCCCTGATTGTAACATCCTCAGCCAAAACATCCCTGAGAACTGTCGTTTTGAGGTTAGTCTCTCAAACTTGGTTTAGCAATACCGATGGACCCCTCATGGGCTTCCAGATCGACGATGTGAATCTCTCCATGATGCATTACGCTTCCACGTTCGATTTCGTGCATATGCGTGCCGTGGATCCGGGGGTAATGTCTCATGCACCGTTTCATGCACTAGTATCTCACCTACATGCTCATGTTAGATCCATGATTTCGAAAGCTGGTTGTATAGTATTGCCCAAGTCCTCAAACCCGGCGGGGAAATGATAATGAGTAAGGCATTTCAACCTCCAACGAACAACGTTCTGAGCCTGACACTAGTCAAAGGTACTGGCGAATATCACCCATACAGCGAACACAGGGAACATATGCCTATTACTGGAGAAGGGAGACCAGGGTGAGTGACATTCCCTGAGTGGAGACTTTGTCTAATTCCGGGTTCTTTACAACGCTCGCCCAGATTTAGTTGGTTTACCAAATACTATTCGACGTTTATGGATATTTGGAGGTCAGTAGATCTGTTTGTTTGTTTGTTTGTTTGTTTGTTTTTTCCCACTTTTGTGCCTTCTGACTATTGATTCAGACGCAATGGTTCCAACCTGGATGCACAATTTCATCGGGAAGGGTGGTTAAGAACGAATCCTAATTTCGAGGATGTCAAGGTCTGGGGGCTGTGGATGCCTATAGGTCCATGGGAGTCAGGTACGTCTCTGTGGTGGATCTTTGCGTGCTTTCTGTTGATTCCATTCCAAAGACATGACACCAGACCGCATACGAGCCTCCCTCCTCTTCCGGAGGAGTTCGATCCAATTAACGCGGAGCTGGATGGCGGCTCTAATGGATGATGGCTATCCAAGAGAGGTTGTCGAGCTCTGGCAGCGGGTAGGTTTCTTGTGCAGGCACCCGCTTTCGTTCTGGTGCTTAGGTTAGAATTCATAGGAAGCCGAAAAAGAAATTGTCGAGATGAAGCCGAAGCTGTATGCGAAATGGAATTGGGCGATATGTCGGAGAACGCAACAGCCGTGGATACCACAACATCAAGTCTCTTCGGAAGGGATAAGCGACGAGTCGCCTGGAGGGACCCAGAATTGATGGCCTTCCTGTTATTCCGCTGTTGGGAATGGCTAGGTCGTCGGTCGTCGTATGTATTGCCGTAGTCCCGTCCAAGGATCGGACGTCGGTGTTTGAATTCTGACGGGCTGATCGCGCGTGTAACGTTGTCTGATAACACCAGCCACTACAAAACAGATC
The DNA here is from genome assembly GCA_019632305.1 of Tulasnella sp. 403. Classification (NCBI taxonomy): domain Eukaryota; kingdom Fungi; phylum Basidiomycota; class Agaricomycetes; order Cantharellales; family Tulasnellaceae; genus Tulasnella; species Tulasnella sp. 403. The sequence continues at coordinate 34,890 of WSTW01000029.1, read as the reverse complement.
TACTCCGCCGGCTCCACTAGTCTTGCGCTACGTAACTTGGGCAAGTCGTCCGTCAACAAGCTCGAGATTTGGGAAGGCAACCGTCTCCACCTCTGGGGAATCGTCAATGTCCGTAACGAGGATGACTGCCTCGTATTCGCCTTCTTCGTTGCTGATGGGGTCTTCGTTCCCCCGAAGTCGTTGGAGGGGGGGGGGGCGATCCGCGCAAGAGTCTCCGTCAATGCCTCTTTTTTGAACACTACCGCTGGCACTACCGCTGGTGACAGGTCGACGTTGGCGCCACCCCCCCGGAATAACGCCATCCCCAGAGATACTCTTGGATGGTCCCAATCAGGCTAGGCTTGACAGCGGGTCGGGGCTTTGTACAAAGCGAAACATCACCTTCGGAAGCGATACGCTTCAACTCCTTGTTAAGCACCATTTTGAGAAAGGTGGACCTTGGCGCCCCCTTCCCGTCCAAACTGAGACCAGCAGCGACCCACGTGCCCCGACCTGGACACGCCGCAGCGACGAACGGAAAGACGACATATGAGCAGTCGAGGATCCGACAAACCCAGGACGGAGATGCGATTGGCGGGGATACGACGTTGGGATCCCTTGTTTTGTAGCACAGATAGAGGCATTGGATGTAGCGGGGGAGCAATTTGAAGTCCTTCCACTCGCCCCATCTTCAGCCATTCCCATTCGGTTCGGACTCAACGCGTACAAGTCGAAACCAGGGTATCTTTTGTTGATCTCCATGTAGCGCGAAATCTGTTCTTTGCCTGGGGCGCGCTTCTTGAGCTCCTGTATGCGCAGCACGTGGGCCCAGGAAGGACGAAAACTACCCAACGGCAGGATCTTGAGTCTAGGGTTGCTGGATTTGGGTGCGTCGAGTAGCGACTTGGTGTAACCATCGAGTTGCTCGACCGCACAGACGCGAGCGACCATATCTGGCTTCACCTCCTTGTTTAAGAAGTCACCGTGTAGAGAAATACCACAGCAAACCCGTCCTCACTCGTCTGGGCGATGTGGCGACTGAGCAGGTTAGGGCTGCGGGCAGGTATAACGTGTGTTCGGAGGGCGAATGCGAGATACCCACAGCCAGCCACTGTAGACGTTCCTTATTTTCAAGGGAGGTGTAAAATACCTCTACGTCTTGCTCAGAAGGAAGCCAATGAACCCTGTCCAGCTCCCCGCCACCACGTTCAACGATTCCGTCGCGGCACAACACACCACAGTACTTCAGCCTTTCGAGCAGTGTCCCCACGAAAAATATCTTTTCATCAATTCTGTTCATCGAGTTTATTGGAGAATAACAAGGAAGCGAACAGTAACTATGGTTGACAACGACCCCGCTCAAATGCGCTCTTTTCACACAAATTGAATTCGAGATATCTCAGTAACAAAAGCATCACACCACTATTACGCAACGGCCCCCTCAAATGACAGACTCAACTCCGGCTGAGGGACTCCAATCTCCCGCGGTAATGCCGATGGAATACCCCCTGGCGGCAGCGTGCTTACACGACGCGATCCGTATTGCGCGCTCAAAAGTCCTTTTTGTGCGGCAAAGTCGCTGCCACGTTTCTTCGCTTCGAGGGGATCGGCGACGTGGAATTCGTCGATGATGGGAATTTGGAGGAGATTTATCTGGACGCAAGGGGTTAGGTGAGGATGGTTTGTGAAAGGAGGAACGGACCTTTGGCGTGATGACTTTTGCAGTAGGTAGTTGGGGAGTGGGAGGTAAGCGTACCGTGCGGTGGGGAGGAGGACAGAGAGGACGTACCGATTAGAGTGTTGGTCGGGATTTCCATCCAATCAGCTGGTAACGGATCGTTATGGGTTTGAGACGGAAGGTACCCCTTTCCCCTGTACTCACCTTGCTCAAACGTCAACGGCTCACTCGCAATCATGATAATGTTTTCTCGTTTGTCGCATTTTGACATACGATAATGCCCGCCGGGCGCATATTCGTCAAAGCGGGTACCGGAGGAAAAATACTATAATGCAATTGTCAGGATCCCTCACGCCGGAGGATTGGCGGGACGCACCAGAGACGCGGCTTCGTCGACTTTTGAAGAAATATATCGGGTTGCAACCACCGTCGAACCATCTGTGATACAAAAGTTCAACAAGCTGGGCTGAGAAACGAAACCCATCAATGGACCGCCCGAGTTAAGAGGTAAAGTGCCACGTACTTCTGTGATACCCTCGTCCTTCGCCCAAGTATTGAGGGTTGCGATAGTCTTTAGCATAGCGTCTCTGAGTTCATGGTGCGTGAACGACTCGGCGTGTGGGTTGTCAAGCTGAATCATGTTCAGTCATTAACCTAATCGTTTTGGTAGTAAGGATCAACGCACCATGGAGAGAAAGAGAGCAAATGCCCATTCCGAGTCTATCAAAAATGTAAGGATTTATACTTCGAAAGGTCAGAGGCAAGTTGCACTTACCTGTGTTCCCCTGCGGGAAGTTGTACAACTCATCCACCAATGTACTCTGTAAACGTCTCTTCAGCTTAGGAAAATCGGCAATTCCGCCGTTATGCATCCACATCAAGCGGTCGAAATGCCAGGGATGGCAATTATCTTGGGAGAGGGAACCTGCCGTGGTGGCTCGGACATGTGCACTATCGTTATGACGAATGCATCGCGATAAGGTACGCAATATCGCAACATTACGGCGAATACGTACAAGACAAGTGGGGATTTGATCTTCTCTGCCAAACGGGTGAGATTGGCATTATTCCAAGCCTTTTATCCGCACCCCGCTAAATCAGCAACGGCATGCAAGACGTATTGCCCAATTGCACCCACTCACCGGCGTAATACTATTGAAAATACACGGCTGACTTCCCAGTTCGGGGTCCTCAACTGAATCATACCAACCTATAGCCGTCACCCTAAACACTTTTGGCAAAACATTCAGTATTCGTGCGAATGCGCACCAACGCCAAAACCATCGCCATTGATTGGTCGACGTCGGTCCAAACGCAGGCGCGAGTCAAATGCTTGGTTGATGATCGAATGGCATGGCCGAGTGAGCAGCTGACGACAAACCCAATCATTGACTACCCAGGAAGGATCGAGAGGAGAAAGTGGGCTTACGTGGGAGAGTTGGATAGGTTCGGTACCCTTGTAAATCAGTAGCCTGCACATGTCGAGGTTGGGAGGTGGTGGTGGAAGGAGAAAACGCCGGGGAGCTGACACGCACAGGAAGCAGTGTGACGATAGCGTCATGTGATCCAAAGGGTTTTGTCACTTGATCTGTCACGGGAATGTGACCGGTATGCTAAACTTTGATCACTTCCAGCCTCCACGAGTCATCGTGAGTCGGGACTCGGGAACGTCGCTTCTCACCAGCATAACCTACGATGCTACTTTGACACAGACACGAGCCCGCAATCCTATTATGCTATGGTCATGGCAGGCAGCGGGACCCAACCTAATTATTTGCTCGGTCAAAGAGTCGGCTCGATTTGCAGTATCCCTCACTGTCATAAGGGCCAAATGGCAGTAGAATTGTACATTTCTAACGGTTCGACACGTCAACCGTACACGTCTCAGAATCCCCGCCATCTCATCATGCCTCGTCAATAAGCCGCATGAGATACTCGGGAACACACTATCCGCAGTGACAGCCCAACGAATTATCACCACTAACTAAAACAAAATAACAGCCTGATCATAGTAAATCTCCACCAATCCTTTCTTGTTTGGGACCTGAGTACGTCCTCACAACACGGTCACGTGGGCGCTTACAATTTACCTTATATTATCGCCATGCCAGAGATACAGGTCGTTGCGATCACTTCTTCTACCTGACGACCGTCTCATTGCCATGTCTTGCGGCAAGACACTTGCCAGGCCGTGTCACTTGAGCCTGCTTTGCGTTCGTACTTCGTAGGATGGCAACGGGCCAGTGTTTGACTCTGCGAGTGTCCCTGCACCTGTCTGCAAGTCTAACGTCGAGCATCCCAATTTCCTTCGGCTACCTACAACTATTATCTACCCATATCCCCAGGACACCGCTTCAATGCGGTTTTGGCTGACGCCTACATTCTTTGAGGAACCACCGAGACTACTTTGGTTTCCTCCAGCCGCTTGCCAACCCTGATAACATTCACCTTATATGTCACGACCCGATTTTGTCTGCGAGACCATAAATGCTAGGGTCCGGTTCGTAAAGACGTTGCGTGTGCGGTTGTCCCAATTTTTATTGGCAATGTCGTAGAACGACGCCTATCCCTGTTGCAATGACAACGCCCCCGCCGCCCTGTCAAATGCAACGACATACCCACTATGGTATTGCCCGGAATCAGTCCATACCCTTTCTGCTCTATGAGGGAAGTATTACTATTTGTCTTGGGTCGGAACTAGGAATGCACGGCGTTGAATACAACCTACATATATAGCCTTAGTATCGAGGTTGTACTATCTTATCACCGCTGTAAGCACAGGAACTTCCTATCTGCTGTCTGCTCCTTGCAGGCAACCGTGTCTATCTATTTATTTATTGACAAGTTGCTTAGGTTACCGTATTGTTGGCCTCCACGGCACCAGCTCTCTTTAAGCAATCCGTCTGGCGCGTTGAATTAGTCCACCTATGTATACAGAGTCCTCAACCTGGTGTATGAGCACATCGCAACCGTTGTTCCGTTGTTCCGTGGTTCCTGCAACTGGTCTGTCTACTTACCCAATCCGACTCGACGTGTTGGGAAATCAGTCACAGTTACGACTATTGAATCTGTTCGCTGCCGCACGTCCTAATACCCGTAGTATAGCGCTTATCCCGATCACGGATCCTTGATTGTCCACCCCTCATTCTGGACTCCAGCCGTAGCGTAGCGTAGGCGGTACTAGTAGAATTACAACCACGCCCAAGGTGCGACAACACTGGGTCTGACCTAGTACGGAGAGGCTACCTTCGAAATCCCACTACTCCCTTGCAATCGGGTAGTGCGTAAAGTTCCGTTACGTAATTTAGCACAAACGTAAGTACCCTTTTCACCGAGTCAACGGCTACCCCCTGACTCCCAAACGAAGGAATTCCAAAAGAACTGCCATTAAAGACACCTATACAACCAATACTCCGTCAAGCCTGAAGAACTAGTGGATGGTGAATACAGAACGGGTGCCTGCCAAACCACGAGGTATTGTTTTGACGTCTTTCGGTGAAACATGCCCAGGTTCTATGAGAGACGAATCGAAACAAGCTACCTCGGGATATCATGTGAGCTCGACGTCGTCTGCTAGAATGAACAAAGCAGCGTGGCTTACGTGTACTGCTCTACACCAGGTGCTGTCGGAATCGAACCTCGGAGTCTATCCTTCTGCGAACAACGTAATGACTCTATTCCATGCGGACGACTGTCGTGGTCTTTCACGTGTCCTACCACGCGGAAAGTGAGGTAAAATGGAACGAGAAGGTTCGCCCTTTTTTCAATTTTGACAGGCCTGGCTAAGACTCAAGATTTCTCAATAGACTTGGCCTCACCAACCGACGGCAGGATTCCCCAGACGCTGAACACTCTATCTCAGAACTCAAGATGTCTAATTTGCTCGATTTCGTAATAAGAATGCAAGTGGTACGTACGCCCGAGACAGGCTGTATGGATAGAGTTGCTAATGAGTTTCTCGCCGCGGTCCGTACGGGGGCCGATAATCCCTACCAGGTGGACAAAATATCGCGACCGTAGTTCAAAACAAGACTCTATGGCAGGAAACATAGGGCCGTGCAGAGTTCCGACGAAAAACGTACACAAGCCGAATGTCTGGTCCATCAACCTCTAGTCAGGACGGCTTTATTTCAGCGTTCCACCCACCCCTGGACCTCTCCCATCTTCATTCGGTATACCCTCGCCATTCAATCTATTCAGCCTGAACGTGTACTTTGTCGCCCATAACGTCCTAATCGCCCCGTCGAGTCGGACCCGTCGTTGCATTCGGCTTCGCCAAACGTGGTCGAGATCAATGCAGATTGACATACAGGCGTACGTCGTATCCAGCTGGTAGAACAAGATCGTTGATTGGCGCACCTTCCAAATGCCGTTTTGAGCGTGTCAAACAATGGGCATCCATGCTTCTTTACGCCTTCTCTCCTCGTCGTAAACAATTCTCGACCTCTCGACCTAAAGAAGCACCCCACGCATTGCCGTCGAGGCGTCGATTCGGGCCGGTAGTGCAACCTATACCCACCTTGTACAACGAGGACGAGATCGGGGACGGCTGAATGTACAGGCAACTTGCGAACTGCCGTTCTTGTCAAAGGGTGAAGGTACCGGGAACGTGGACTCGGGGAATGTGGGGAAAGGCTCGACCTGATTTAGAGATTGAGTGAGTTTCTTTCTCCGTAGAATTTGGGGATCCATTGACCTTTCTGTGCTTGGGACAAGTAGGGTGCATGTGCGGTGAAAACGGGGTTGTAACAGCAACTCGATTTTGCGTTGCTGCTCTACACGCGGAAGTGGGTAGGCCACCTGGCTAATAGTCAACGAGTGGTCATGTGTGTGGCTGTCTTGGCGAACGACGAGGTTTTGGCGACTGCAGGCTCGACGCTACGTCAGCTGAATGGATGGCAAGTTAGTGCACGATCGAATGTTTGTGCAACCCCAATAAACACTTCCCTTCGGAGCAGGGCACGCCCAAGGCGGGCAGGTTCGACCTTCATTAGCACTAAGCCAATATCGGTACGTGCGTCAATATAGTGCTCCGAATGGCCGTTCCTCAACGCCGCACCCCGTCCTCAGCGATAAAACTCCTCGCGATTACTGAAGACAGGCTGGTTATCGCTAAAATGTTCATGCGATCTTATCGGAGACCGCGGTGACTGATCCTGTTCCCTATTCAGGGACCGACGTGTTGGCTCCGTATGCCTCGGACAGTCGGACTGCCCGGGATGATTGACTTCTTGTGGTCAAGTAATACGCTTGATAAGTCCCGGGACGATATACAAGGGGTCCGTCGAGCTCGGCAGTGGCGGGTGTAAAATTTGATTGTACGTCTTCGTCCCCCCGACTCAAGATTTAAGCGACATCAAAGCCCAAACACTGGTCGCCTCCCTTTCCGGGTGAAAGTATGTATATAACGACGGGGAGGTTGGACACCAAGCCATTGCTGGCATCTCCCCTTACACCCGGGTATCGTTTTCCGAATAACCGCAGTATTGCACTTACACGGTATCACAACCCTGAAAACTGTAGGCCTGCAACGACAAGGGTGTATGCTATTACGGGACACCGCTATGCTTCCCTGCCGATGAAATTGCGTTCTTTCGCCTCCTAACGGATAAGCTTTCGTGGAACAGCTAGACATCTTTGGACACAGTGATGAGAGGGACGGATGTGTCGGAAACCTGGTCGATCGAGCGAACGGACAGCACCCTCTGAAGCAACACAAACGGGGGACTGTCAATCGCTCCAACCATCGCACTTGAAGACGGCGCTTTGTCAACACGACACGATGGGCCCGCGAACACTGGCCGTTGGTGACGGCATGTTTATCGCGGGACACGATTTACTTCCAAACTCGACTGGTTCCCGCACCGAGTAATTTACTGGAGAACAAACGTCAAAATGTGGTCCTCTGCAGGAGACACGTGGTCAAAATATCGCGATAAGTTGGCATCGATCTCCTCAACGCCACGTTCCCGGTCGAGGCACATGAAAAAAGAAGCCGGATCGTGCCGCACTAATCGACACCGGGCGAGCCGCACGAAACAGCATCATTCCCTTTTAAGGATCATGCTCACCGCTTGTTAGTTTATCCAGTCACCTGGTCCCTCACTATAAATCCCCGTCGCAATTCCTCACTTGACCCCCTGACCGTCATGAACTGGACCTTTGACCCCCTTGGTGGCGTTTTGACCGCTGCTGTTGCCGCTGCCGTTCTTTACGTCTATCGACAGCGTCGACAACGAGCACGTCCTCCTTTGCCACCAGGTCCACCGCCATACCCCATCATTGGCAGTCAGTAATCCACATCGTTTCCCAACCACAACCTCATTTTTGGTATTATTTTTTTTGGCAGACTGGTATGACATGCCACGCTCGCGACAAGCGTTGACGTTCACGGAATGGGGCAAGATATATGGACCCATCGTCTACGTTTCAGTCTTTGGCCGGTCCACACTCATTCTCAACACCTACCAAGTCGCTCGAGACTTGCTTGATAAACGAGGTCAAATCTATTCTGATAGACCACGTCTCTTCGCCGGCAAAGTCTTTCGAGGTACGTTGCGCCACTCCATCCCATCCGTTCCACACCCACGTGTCCTCTTTGCAGCGTCCGAGACGGGCACAGTCTTTGCACCCTTCGGTCCAACATGGCGAAAACACAGGCGATTCCTCAATCAAGTGCTCAACCCGTCCAGCGTTCGCAGAGAATATTCCTCGCTCCAGACTCGCAAGACCCTCGAGTATATTTTGACTATATTGGACAGGCCCGACACCTTCTATACTTCTATCAGACGGTAATGTCCTGAGTCTTCTATTTTCGGCATTCAACCATGCCGACGGAACGGCATTTCATCCTTTCTTAGAATGACTGGGGAGTCTGTCTGTCAGTTCGCCTATGGGGCCTATCACAACGACGAGCGCGATTTCATCGCTATGGACGATACCATCTCTCTCATGGGCCGTAATGAGCCGCCCGGTGGGGTCCTTTCGGCCGTCATCCTCGAATGTCCGTCCCTTGTCCCTTTCCGTCCCTGACCGCCTCCGAAAAAAAACTCACTAATACCCACTAGTCCAATCCTGGCTCCCCAGCTGGCTGCTCAAAAAGACGTCTCGAAGACGCGACGCGGATCTCCAGGCCGACGTTTATGAAGCCACCCGGGAGTACTTTTTTAATTGGGTCAAGTCCCAGAAGGTGCGTCTTCCCTCGGACAGTGTTTTATAACGAAACCTGAGTTGGGTTGTAGGAAAATGACATCGCGGCACCAACGTCCTACGTGATGACCATGCTGCAAAATACTGAGAATAGCTCCACAAAGGAAGATGACTATAAAGCCATCAGTGGTTCAGCATTTTCCTTCCTTCGCGGTATGTCCTTTCCCCTCTCTTGCCTTTTTCCTCACTCACGTCTCCCTGTCCATGCAGCCGGCAACGATACTGTATATATGCCTCTCCAAGCGCTCCTTATGCCTCCCACTGACATTTCTTGCACAGGCCGAAGTGGCACTCCAATCCCTCATCCTCGCCTTGACACTCAACCCGCACGTCCAAACCCTCGCACACGCCGAACTTGACCGTGTTATCGGCTCCGACCGTCTCCCAACACTCGAAGACCAAGAAGACCTCCCCTACATCACTGCCATTGTCCTCGAAACACTCCGCTGGAACCCTCCCACTGCGACAGGTCCGTCCCTATCCTCTTCCCTCACGCCACCTAACCACCCTTTTTTCAGGCGTCCCACACAAACTAATGGAGGATGACATTTACAACGGCTACCACATCCCAGCTGGCACACACGTACTGGCGAACATGTGGGCCATGTCGCGCGATCCCACTCTGTTCACCTCCCCTTTGACGTTCGACCCTTCCCGGTACCTCGCCTCCCCACCTCCGCTCGACCCTCGTGACTTCGTATTCGGCTTCGGAAGGCGTATATGCCCCGGCGTATCTCTTGCCTACCAAGCTCTTTGGATCGGCGCCGCAACGTTGCTTGCGTCGTTTACGTTCGAGAAGAAGAGGGATCCCAAGGGCAACGTCATCGAGCCCGTGTGTGAGTTTGCTTTGGGCTTTAACAGGTGCGTTTTTTTCGGAGTCGTTGTATCGAGATATGATGGTTGATGGCGTGTTGCATAGTCAACCTGCGCCGTTTGCCTGCGATGTCAAACCCCGCAGCCCACACGTTCGTGAAAAGGTCGATCGGGCGTTATCTTCCCTCCCCACCACCAAATACGACTCTTAAAGACTCACGACCTTCGACTCCTACCTTTCTAACGACACTCTATGATACGGAGGATCCACACATCCCACCACAACCCACACCCTCACTTTCTACACTCACTCCATCCTTACACTCATTCTCTTGCCTACGTATGCACTTTTACCTTTACGGGTTCTCTTACGACAGGATATCTTCTGCTGTTGTTTTTACCCCTCTGTATTGTATTTCTCCATCTAACATGCAGTTTCCTTTTTCCCCGACACCTGTGATCTCCTTACAAAACAGTCACAGCTAGTGACCCCGATCATTTTCTGAAAATCAACCGACGAAATCCAATGTGTCCATGTAAACACGGTATATATCTCAGTCAAGGTATGTAAGGTATGTACCGTATGTACTAAGCTAGATGGGATTTCCACCCATATTCTCGTTGTAAATCTCGTTGTCCACGGATAAGCCAAGGATACAGCCGATGGACTCGACTCTTTGCACACCCGGAACCCTCCTACCTGCCATGGCGACATCAAGTTATACATACGAAGTCCATTCACATTGGGTGTGATCTACGTCATGCCGCTTCCATATCCCCAGACGACAATGGCACCATTGCCTTCATGGATGGTACTGGTAGCATTCATGTCCGTATCAAGTATTCTGACGGTCCTATACGCAATACTAAAATTGGGACACTGGCGTCTGATTGTAAGATGGTCTTCCATTTGTTGCAAATGTTGCGCTTACGCACCGCGTTTCACGGCTTAGTGGTCTTGAGGTTCGGGATGGATATCCAGATGTCCGCCGACGGCTTGGGTGTTGCTGCTTTCGTGACATGACCCTCGGAGCAGTTGCGAATCTGCGAGCTAGTTCTCAACGGCCTCGTCGTCGAAACAATGCGCTTCAATTCTGCATCCCTTTCAGACAGATTTGGGTCGTACGATCTCCCTGGGTCGTACCGCATCGACCGCCGGCCTCCGGGGGCGGACTCGTACGACTCTTCCTCTTCTGCATCGCTGGAGGATACGGGTCCCAGCAAACGTCGAGTTCTGAGTCCATATATCGATTAGCACATAGCATACTTTTTTTTATACGCCTTTCGGCCTGCTAATGCGCCTCTGAGCCAATCTTGTGTACGACAGGCCTCCTTCAAGCACATATTTCCGGATATCACGACCAAAGGCTGTCATGATCGCTTTCACTCTCGCGATTGGTCATGCCGTATGCTATAACCTCGGGGTGCGGTTGATCCGCCGAGCACAGCGACTGGCGGGCACAAGGTCTGATGCCTATTGAAGGTTTCCCATTGTCAGACGGCTGGTTTGCTGTTGTAGCCTCCCCCTCCACCCGAACTCCCCCAGGCCCTCACGGAATATGTATAAAGTGATCTGTACATCAGCCAGTAACACCTCATCCCGGATCCGGTCCAGGTGGTCAGCCCCTCTCGACGTAGCCACCACCAGTATAAGTTTAAGAGAACATCCTAGATGACAAACTCAAACCCGAATTGTCTTGAAACCTTAGTTACTCACCTGGTGACCACATGTATAGTCAACGACGTTGCCATCAAGCATTACACCCGACTCACCAAGGTACGTTCCGTCCACATAAACTCCCTGACCCTTTCTCTAAACCACTCCAGCGTCGCGTTATCCAAATCCAACGACGAGCACTTAAGCACACGCAAGCTGTCCAACTTCCTCACGGGTGCGTCTTCAGGCGGTTCACACCTCGACGTCACAATCTCTTTCAAGATGTCCACAGAGAATCCTTGGCATTCCTCCAGATGGAGGATCCTCAGATCGCGGCTCTTTTGGTGGTGAAGACTCCAGACGAGGCCGACGATGACGTCGTCGCTGAGGAAGCACTGGTAGAACTCGATGACGGCCAGGCGTTCCATGAGGTTGTAAATCTTGTTCAGTATCACCGGGTACACCTTCGCTGTTCGATGGGTGATACACTGAGTAAAGCGCCGAATTGGTCAAAAACACGACATCAACTCACCATATTGCGTGCGAAGCCTAACGACATTCGGAAACGGTGTTTCGTGGCACTGCGTCTGGATCATCTCCTTCACTTCAGGATCACTCGAGTGCTGACCGGGATTGCCGATATACGTCTGCACGTTCGGCCCTCGGAAATGCGCGACCATCCAAAAGTACACCTCTCGGTCCAATTGCGTCATTTGTACGAACTTGAGACTATGCAAGGTGAGAGTGGCGGGGTGGAATGTCGAATATGTCGTGATGCCCGTGCGGTCGAGCATGAGGACTTGAAGTGCGGGACAGCGGTGTAGGATGTCGGTGACTTGTTCTAAAGACGGTGAAGACTCTTCTTCGTAGTAACCCAGGCGTAATTCTTCAAGGTTGTTAAACAACGGGCCCGTCCATGGGACAGGCACACCGGACAGATCCACACTTTTGAGCAAAGGTGTGCGCTCGTTGAACAAAACGAACTGTTCCTCAATGGCGTCCACTTCTGTGCAGCGGATCGAAAGATGCGTCAAGCATGGAGCCGCAACATCGCACATTTCCAGTGCCAATTTGAGAGGTTCGGGATCCAGGTGGAGGGTGAGCCGTCCCCAGCGAGAGACGTGGCGCAAGGCGATGCGCATCGCTGACTCCATCTCGGAGAGGTCAGGGTCGAACCCGTCATCCACGGAGAAGCAAATGTGGATAGGTGCCTGACGAGATCGCTTGGCCCATAACTTGGCTTTGGCTTTGGGATTGGCTCCGCTGTAGTCAAAGTAAGCCCATAGCGAACAGGTGTTCAGAGCGAGCTCGCGCCAGGAGCCACACACTATGGGTCGTATTCCTCGTCTCAGTCGACCTTTAACATCCATATGAATGTAATACTCGCCTTGAGAAACAAGGGTAGGAAAGGTTGAAGGTTCGGCGGCGGACCCAAGCTTGAACACGTAGACGAGAAGTTCCGGCGGTAGACGCGCTATCGGGTGTGAGCCAGCAATGCGTACACCTGGCTCTAATCGTGGGCGATTTTTGCGACGAGGGGAAACACCAAGCATCTGCGATGAAAGTACAGGTCAAGGCTTTTATAAATACTGCCTGACCTGGGATCTCACCTGACAGCCATCCGGCTCAGTACAGTAGTGTTGGCATCTCCCACTGGTCTTTTAGGCAGGTGGCTTGATTGAAATTTTCGAAAATTTCTGAAAAAGGAGGTGTACGTACGGAGTTGAGAAGCTTCTCCTGTGCCGCGCATTCTGTGGGTAGAAGCAGGCAGTTCGTATGGGAGATAAGGATTAGGAGATTGACACGCACTGGTTGTCGGACTGCGAGAGCTAGACAGCGTCGACGCCTGGATGGACGATGGGTTCCAGGCCATGAGTGGATATAAGACAGAGTGAGGGAAGCAGAGGAACCGGGCCTTACTTATTCAGCCCGCGGTGACAGCATCGGGGTGACGACGCAATTGAAATACCTTTTTATCAAACGAAGGTATGAGCTCAGTCCAGCGTGTGCCAAGTAACTCACCATGTTCCAAAAAAAATAGGCCCAAGCTCAAGGGACGAGAAGCCAAAGCATTGTAACCCCGACTCAGGTGAGATGCGGCTGAACACTCCAGTCAACGAGTATTTTCTCGACGGACGATGGCACCCCCCAAGACGATGGTTGTCCGAGAACCGTAGCGTCACGATGCTATCATGATAGGCGACGTAGTGGATTATATTCCAGTGTCAGTGAATGGATCTGTACATACCATTGTTTGGGTGGAAAGCCCTGAGCGAACAAAGACGGCCGCCGCTTCGGGGACTTCTTGGGAAACCAGCAACGGCCAGCGCAGAAGCCCCGCTTATCCAGAAACCGGAATTTGGTCCCAGCATGAACCGGTGTGCAATTGAATTTATTCAGGAAAACCTGACAGCCTCATTGCGCAGAAGAGCCAGCTGAGGATCGGCGTGCGAGGTTAACGTAGTTTTAGCTTCTTGGGACCTGCAATGGGGATCTAGCTTTTTGACGAGTTGGCTTGAATTGAATAAGGGACTGCTAGAGTCACGAGGATTGGGCGGAAGTCGATGATGAGAACTGCCAGGTGGCCGCAGCGCAAGGGCGAACCTGGTTCATGATAGAATCGCCATAGCCCACAGGGTGTATTGCGTAGAATGAGGGGTTCTTCGGGATCAGACCACCGTTTGCGATACAAGACTTGGCAGTAGGTTGATGGGTGGAAGAATTGCGCGAATGTCACGCACCTGACAAGATGCAGATGAGCGCAAAGTGGTATGACCGGACAACACAGCACCCACAGTAGAGTCTATCTGGAAACTGAGACATCGAAGGAAAGAAGTCCTGACCTATGCTGCAACGGGCCTGTGATGTCAGTTCGGTTCTGATATCACTCCTCGGACTGGAAGGTGACAACCATCGGCGTCAATAACCGTATCTGCGCAGGATTTTGGGTCCCTCACCACGTTCGCCATTAATTGACTTCCACACAATAGAACGACCATCCGTCAACAACGTATATCACCCTATGCTTTACTATTAGTAACGCTGGTGCATACAGTACACAGTACACGCACTTTCTGCCCTTCGCCCAACCTTCGGACGGTATCTATCCAGAAAATCATCTTCTGATTGGGATAGTGCGAAGGGTTTTGTTTTGCGCATGAGAGATAAGTCGAAACAGGCGGAATTGTTGTCGCGTAAGTACGGGTATAGGGGGCGTGTCTGCAGGTCGATACCGCAGCCCAGCAAAAGGATCCCCAGTCAACACCAGAAGAGACTGGTTTCCAACGCGGTACCAGTAATTAACGGAGGTGAGCGGCCAGAAGGAGCACGCGCCGACACAGGAGACCGGCCAACATCTTCGCCTGGGAAACATGGAGAAAAATCGGAGCTGACACGGTCTGTGTAAGCAGGATTTTGCTCGGTCGAGAATAAAACGATTATGTCATCGGCACAAGCCGAACATTACAAGAGTCGGCCGAGTGTTGCCGCGCTGCTTCCGCCGTGTTTGCCTCGCCAGAACATCGCCAGCACCCACCTGACACCCCGCCGACGCTTGGCCACCACAGCCCGTGTCCGCCGGTTGTCGGCCTGATGTCATCCCGTCCAGAACCTGGGCAACACGAGGACAACTCTGCTCATGGTTCCCCAGTGATTCCCCTCTCTCCCTCGAGTTCTTGTCCTATGTTGGCGCTTGCAATACGTTTGTTCGGATTCCACATATTCTACGGGATCCACGTGATTGCTCCACATTCTGGTGATTCCCCGTTACCAAGCCAGATTCCCTTTCTCATCGAACACGATTACTTTCTCATATACAGCGACTAGAGTAAACGAGAGCCTCGGCCAGAATAATATGTGAGCTTTGAGAGTCTTGCAGGCGCGTGCCTTGATCGCGAAACTTGAAGGGTCCAGGAACCAGATCCGGCGAGCGAGTTCGAGAGATAGGACCGAGCGTAATTTCGACAGAGACAAATAAGCGGGGGAGTTGATAGGGAAAGGAAAGGATGTCCTGATGACGGGGGGAGGTCGAGCAGACGCGTATTCCACGTGCCGCGTGCAGCTCTGAGCGTCAACATCTCCTTTGTACACAATCCACTCAACTCTCTTCATACACTCGAGGAAATATGTCCAATATCCAGGATACGACAATGCTTGATGTATTGTCGACTAGTTCGAGATCTACGTCTCGTGAACCGACCGACGTCGTGATGAATGAACCAACAACATCAACGACGCAAATCGACTTGGCGAGCCCCGGACGCGTAAGACATGGAACATTGCACTCTGCAAAAAAGAGAACTCTTGCGACCGTGGAGGCTGAGGATTCGTCCGGAGGAACGGTTCCGACCCCCCCGTCGAATGCTATACCGGTCGGAAAGCAACCCCCTCCGCCCCAAAAGGCGGTTAGCAAAGGAAAATCTATGAAAGGTGTCTCAGAGAAGGCGCCGACCAAAGGAAAGGGTGTCAAAAGCACCTCGGCGAACGCAAAGCAACCTTCTGAGAAGACCGAGAAAAACAAACAATTCGTCAAAGAAGTGACCCCTGAGGATATCAACGATCCTGAGAGTCAGCCTGGTATGCTTGTTTGTCAGTCTCGGGTCGTAGCGCTCCGGTCTCATCCAGCGATATACTGTTACCAGGTCCATCTTTGTCCGCTGAGACCACAGCCAAGACTCGAAACCGCCTTACAGAGTTTGGCAAACTTGAATCGGATTTTGCCAAACTCGAATCGGATTATGAAAAGCTCGTGCTGAATGTCTTCAGGCACAAGAAGCAAATCCAATTGCTGCAGGGATACATCACTCGCCTAAAGGGGAGACACGAATTGCGCCATGCGACCCTCCTCACCCGGCTCCGTGCCCTCCATGACAGCTTCGAACGACTCGAAGCGTCATCAAACCAGGCGTGGGTACATCCAGGATACAAGTCGGGGACGCGTGAATGCCGGTCGTTTTATTGATTGAAATACCCTTCGTCGTGTTGACAGAATAGCTACGTGGATGAGAAGAACAACTTAATGAATCGAATTGAAATCATCACTGAAGAGAGTAACAAACGTCATGCCTTGCTTGAAGGGACGTCTCAACGTCTCCAATCAGCGGAACAGGATGTGGTCAATCGCGACGGCCAGATAGCGATGCTTCAATCGGAACACCATGCTTTGCAGCACCACTTATCCGTCATGGAAGCTACAGCCCAAAGTGAGAAGACCCTACGAGAGACCAACGAGAG
Organism: Tulasnella sp. 403; assembly: GCA_019632305.1. Lineage (NCBI taxonomy): Eukaryota > Fungi > Basidiomycota > Agaricomycetes > Cantharellales > Tulasnellaceae > Tulasnella > Tulasnella sp. 403. The sequence goes on along the minus strand of WSTW01000029.1, from coordinate 18,322 downwards.
CGAGGCTACCTCTCGCGTGCAGGAACTTAGTCAAGCTGTGGACTCCCTACAAGGCTGGATCTCTGAGCTCGAGGAAGGAAAGAAGACAGCAGACGAACTGCTGAGAAACTCTGAGCAATCTCTCAGAGAAAGCCTTGAGAAAGAAGAGGCCAGCCAAATGACTATCCAGGAACTCCGCACAAACCTCACAGCGAGCCGGGCGGTAATGGATATCATGCGGGCCGAGAAGGAACGAGCGAGAGAAACTTCAGTTACCCTGAAAAGGGAGTTAGAAGAACTGAAAGGCCTCAACGAGACGCTGGAGGCGTTGGCGGCAACCACACAAATGACTCTGTCACAACGGACGGCAGAGCTGGAGGCATCCCAACGACAGGTTTCTCGTCTTAACTCCCTCCTCGAGTCCAGTTCGGAGAAAATGGCCACTGAAATGACAGGAAAAACGATCGAGACCAACGCAGCCAACGACCGACTCCGGAGTGCATTATCCGACATCGCCAGCCTCAGGGACCAGCTCCGGGCTTCACAAGAAGTCAAATCGTCGTTGAATACGGAGCTATCGACTATTCGCGCTACTGTGTCGGCCGAGAAGGTGAAACAGATGGAAGAGGTTCGGGAGGTTCAGAATCTAGTCCAGCAGCTGAAGTTGGAGATCGAATCGGAGAGGTCTTGATCCACGGCTCTTGAGAGCGAAAAGGTAGCTTTCGTTCACAAGGTCGCTCAGCTCCGCACCCAGAGAATGGAAGATTTGGACGCCCATCAAAAAGCAGAAGCGTCCCTCAAGGCGGTCCTCGACAAGAAGGCGGCGGAACATATCTCCCAGGTAGCCCAAGGTGCAACTGAAGCCAGGCAGAGTCTTCAAGAAGCTGAAGCGGAAATCCGTAGCCTTAAATCTCAGCTCACCCAAATCGAAACTCTGGAGAAGATGGTCTCCCAACTTCGCCATGCCAAGGAGAGTGACAAGTCAACAATTGACGAGCTTCGTGCTTTGCAGAAGTCTGAAGTCTTGGCGTATGAGAAGAACTTCGAAAATCTGAAGGCGGAACTAAGGAATGCCAGGGACATGCAAGAGAAAGCCAATGCGGAAGCATCCAATATGGAGCTGAAACTTCAAGACGCTGTCTCCAAGATTTCCGATATCCAGGCCAAATTCGACTCTTCCGTTCAACACGTCAAAGAAATGGAAGTTGAGGTGTCCCATTGGCAGCGTGCGGCAGAGGATGGGCAAGCGTTGGAGAAGGAGACCCAAGCCATGTTGCAAGAAAGCCGCCAGACTCTACAGAGGGAGCAGGAAGTGTTCCAAAATGACCGCAAGAGATTCAAATCAAGAATTTCTGAGCTAACACAACAGGTCGCCGACCTCGATGCACATCAGGTGACTTACCGCGATGTCCGAGGCATATGCTTTCCTGACTGTCCGTCTCGCCCCCCTTCCCCTAGTGTACTGACCCTCTGTTAGCCGGACAACAACGGGAACTGAATGGCCAGTTATTGGAACTGCAGAATTCCAATGAGGTAACACCCTGGTTTTGGTCATTGCTCACATGCCATATTGACCCATCTCTCCCCAGCATCTGAAGCAATGCCTCGATGAGTCTAACGTATCGGTGGCGAAGCTCCGCCAAGAGGTGCAAGCCCTGTCGGATACCAATAAAACACTGGAAACGGTATCCTCACCTACGTGCTTAAACATATTTCGTCGCTCATATTATCCCCGACAGACAGTGACAGAATATCGCACCACCTACGAAGAAAGTGTTCAGGCAGATAAGAGGCTTAAAGAAGAGGTTGAGGTCAGTAACATACTTGTGGTCCGCCGTCTTTTCTGCCTACTTGGTGTCTGTAGTCGATGTCCCAAGCTTTCCATCACCTCGAGAAGGAAACGTCGAAGAAAGTGAGTTGCTGCGGTCCTCGTTGTGAAGCTCAGAGGTTGAAAAACTTCGTCTTTTATCACAGATTGAGATGCTCGAAGCGGATGTAAAGGCCAGGGCCGAGCAAGAGGAGGAGCATGAACGAACTATCGAGGTACTTATCATACAATTTTTATGACCTATGTTTGATGAATCTCACCTATCCATTATCTAGGACCTAAACCGTCAGATCGCCTCAAACGCTACGGCACCCAACTTGGGTGGTACTCCGACCGACTTGTCTGAAGCCGAGGGAGAACACATGAGTGGGGAAGGGAGCACCGCCACCCCGGACGAGATAAGGCCACTTGTAATCCTGCAATATCCAGGCAGGCAGAAAAGCAAAGAGAAGTCGATATCAGGTGGGTATTTTACAAGGAATAAGGCCCGGCGATGGAGGCTTACATATCATGAATAGGTAGCGTTGGCACCATTGATGGCCAACTAACTGAAGGTGAAAATGTAAGTAATGTCCTGAATATTTCGTATTGAATACCTTTCTCATCCTTGCGTTGGAGACTGAGATCCTCAGCATCCGCAACGAACTCTTCCGTCTGTACGGAAACTTCAAGGGTTTGACGTCAGCCACACAAGAACTATCTCGCTCCATTAGGTAGTCAATGCTGGGACCCGTTGGGAAGGGAGGGGTATAACAATACAATTAGCATGTGTGTATCCACGAGAATACATGTCGCGTTGGCAATTCAAGCTTGCTAGGATGCTACCCCAGTGCGGATGGAGGAATAATGCTCAGAATGACTCAATACGACGGCGGATGCCGCTACCATATTATTACGAGTAAAACACATAATAGCATACTAGTAGGAAATTAAATGAGGAGTTCTACCTTGTCCTCGTCGTCCTCATCGTCCTCGTCCTCATCTCCGTCCTCGTCTCCGTCATCCTCGTCATCTCCATCGGCTCCATCATCCACTTCATCTTCCTCCCATTTGTTTCTGTAATCTTGGTTTGCACTCTTTCCAGTAACAGCGGCCCGAACTCCGATAGTCAGCGAGCGCAATGCCAATGCCCTGACCGGGGAGGAATGCAAGCTCTTGAAGACCGGAAACTCGGGGCTCGCGCTACGATGAAGTTGGTCCCTGTCGATATCACTTTCATCTCGCCCATCACTTTCGATGCTAGAATACACTTCGTCAAGGTTTAGGGCTTGGTCGTCTTGGTCACCGCTGTCATCATCATCACCTTCACCGTCGTGGTCTTCACCGTCGTGGTCTTCACCATCTTCACTTTTGTCACCTTCACCTTCGGCGTCATCGTCCTCATCACCCACACCGCTATCGTTGTCCGGGGCCTGGCCAGCAGAAGGGACTTGGGGAGCGTTGGCAGTGAAGACTGGATATAGCGGACGCCATCCATGATGATCAGGGAATGATAGGATGTGGGGTAGGACTTTCATAACCAGGCTAGAGCCATCTGTCGATGGGAGGATGGCTTGGAGCGACCCGCTGAAGCTGATCGTATTGGCAATGTAGATGTCGGAGACATAATACTCATCGAATGCATGTAGGGGGAGGCTGGTGAAGTGGATCAGCTTAACGGATAGCATGTGAGGAGAAAGGACAGCGTACGCAAAATATGATAATCCTCCCTGGCTCTCGACCTCTACTTGGAGGCATGCCTCACCACCGAAGTTCGTACGGTGAACGCGTCCCGAGGCTGAGACAATAGGGTCTGAAGGGACGGGCCCGACCGCCTCGATACTGTGCATCCCTGATGGGTAGAGGCGGATGGACGAGCTTCCAAGGGGGGAGGCAAGTTCTCCGTGGACGAAGGCCCAAGGACCAAGAGCCGCGACACGTCCCATGACAATGGTCAACCCCAAGGGAGGAATTCCATTGCTGCTGAGAGCTTCAGTGAGGTATTGCTGGTCAGGGAGAAGTTTGGTTTCCCCACTGACAATAGCAACGAACGCAACTATGGTCGCCATTTGTTTTCTGATACCTGTGCAATGGTGACGTGAATGAGTGAGAATCATTAACTGCATGAAGGATGGTGTCACTCACAATGTCTGGTAGAAGAGAGGACGGAGTAGGAGGGGAGGACGAGCTTCATGAAAGTCTTATATACCACTCAGTATCAAAGGGGAAATTATCAAAGGGGATTTGGGACTGCGACTCACTCTCCGATGTGCAGGCACAAGCACGACGGCCAGGATTCCGGGTAGTGCTGCCCCTGACACTGCGACATACTGTCGAGCACTAGGGTATTGGTGTTGTGCAGGTCGACGGACAGACCATTGAGGTAGTTGGAATTGCGATTCGGACACCGGTTCCGTCTGAACTGATGCCATGTGGTTGGAGTGATTACATAGGAAGGAGAAATGATGTCAAATGACATCAAAAAGTACAGGACGTCGAGCTACAGCCAAGTATCCCTCAGATAAATCATTAGAAATAGAAGTCAAGAGTGTCAGATTTTACTTACACGGGGCCGCTGGCGAGCAAGTTGGTGTGATCAACTAGTAACCGTTCTTGTCCGTGTTGCTAAACCCGTTCAGACTGGAGCGTCCTTTAGCGTAACGCGTAGGTTGATGTTGGTGGGGTATGGTTGGAGTTTGGCAAGCACGACAAGCTAGGTGACAGCAACTAGTTGCCAATAATCACAAGGATGAGGCTCAAGTCAGGTCCGGTCCATGCGGTAGCAATTCCCCTGCGTAATGTATTGAGTAATAAATGGTAATTCATCTAAGTGTACAACTTACCATTATTGATTGGGAATGTAGGGGAATATTGCTTGCCAGACCCATATCGGTCGCCTCGTATTTTCAGGTCCCCATCGCCCTACCCTTCCACGGTCTTCGGTGATTACAGGACGACAACCAATAGCAATGAGGTAAGTAAGGAAATTTGCCAGCCCCAGCACCAGCCAGCCTTACCTTGACTCGCAGTTCGCCAAATGCGTACCTACAGTGAATCAGTTCTCGTCTGGAAAGTGGGCTCGAGCTCCACTCGCCTTTGGTTGAGTATCAGGAACCCGTGATATCTCCGAGTGGAGCCCGCTATTTCCGACGATTCCCTCTGAGGAATGTTCACCGACCGTGTCCGACCGTCCCTGCGAACGCATCTCCGATGCCCCGACATTCTCCGATCGAGTACATCAGACGGGGGTTCATTCCGGGTCTCCGTGGCTCTGCTAGCATGCAGGGCACGACGGTTGGAGATGGACAGGGTCCCTGGTACGCTCGCCCAAGCCCAAAGTTATGCCCCTAAGGGTGTTGTCGTTGGGAAACTATAATAACCAAGCAACCCTGTCGCCGATATGCCTCGTTAGTGTTACAAGTGACTGGGCCAGTCGTCAATCCCTAAGCATACCGAACATCTACTTTTCCATGAGATGACCTGTTGCCAACCCCTTTCACTGTCCACCGTCTGGATTTCTCAGCCTTATGACTAGCGAACAACCACGAAACAGCTCCAAAGATATGCTTGATGCAGACCCCTTGGTCACCCTTAGTCTGCGTAGCTGAATTGTGACTCTAGAGGCTGAAGTGACGAAGGTGAGATCTCTAAGGGAGTTTTGTCTTGACCATAGAGGACTTATTAATGTGGCCTGGATCTTGAAGCTTCAAGAGGATAATAAGCGCTTGATGCACGAAGTACAAGGTTCGTTCTTCTACTTGTATGGTTTATGTGACAAATACCCAAGAGGCTAGGCAATCGCGTCGCACAACACCACAGACCCACACGCAAAACTCCTTAAGGACCTTATAGAAGCGCTGGAGAGAGTCAATCGGGCAGTTGAGAACCTCCTCACCTCGGAGCTTGTACTCCACCGGATCCCCCAGCAATCTAAATATGCTCGCAACGGCAAGTCAATGCCAGATGACAAGCGCAAGCCCATTATTCCGGTAAGCCCACCGTCACCTTCGCGATCCCTTACGTCTCAACCTATTACTTTGGCAGGAAATGACCTCCTTCCCCGTCCACCAGCTGATCCTTTTAATCTTAATGATTACAAACATTTTCATCGCCTGTTGTGTTTGGTACGTCGAGAATGCTTGTCCCATGCCCTGTGTTACTGACGATGCTCCGGTAATAATGAATGAAGCTCCATTCTCACTAAGAACCTGACACCTTGGCTCTGGTTCCTCTCGCTCTTGGTCATACGTATTTGTGCCTCCCGCGTTCTGATGTACATCGCTGAATTTGTTACTGGCATTTCTCTGCTTATATCTCCATATGCTTCGTAGCCACATATGATAATTAATTGGTGTTACGGCATTGACTTGCGTCTCACATGTCGGTTTGAATTGTGTGGTCATAGAATCCATTATACAGGTATCTGAGGATCGCAAGTACAGCGGGTATATAGTGAAGTTATTAGACGCTCCTTCGGCGTTGATGTCTCTTCTTGTACTTTGAGAGGGTTTCGTCACCCTTGGAGGAGTGACAGGTGGCCATAATAACGTTGAGCACCTCAGCTGGAGAAAGACCAACAACCCTGTCGACGGACGTTAGCTATGGGAAGCCGTTGATATTCCACCTTCATTCACTTACCTAATTGTAAAGAACTTGAGCACCCCAGCCCTTCCATGGTAATTGTGAGTAACGCGAATGATATGGCCCCTAAAAAAGAACGTGGTGATGTAGCCTTATTTGTGTAAGGAACACCAGTATTGAATACTGACCGAAATCCCTTACCATCAGCCAGTAACAACTTTGCTTGAGCAGGGCATGTATCAACAGCGGCTGTGATAAGATTTCTTGTCGCTTTCTTGTCTGCGACGCCGGGGCTTGCACCCCTACGAGATTGTTATAGACGGAAGTAGACATAAGTACGATCAGGAGAGGATGCTACTCACCGTTCAAGGACCCATCTCCCAATAGCAGGATACAACCCCTCCATCGAATGAATGGAAGCTGTTGCGATAAAGGACCGGACTAAGAAACGATGTATGACCCAGAGGACGAGCAAAACCAAGAGGCAAGCGAGTGTTGTTTCACTAGTGTTGAGTGATAGAGGTAATGCTGGTCTCGGAGTATGAAGAACAATTGTGGCTTCATCGAGGGAACAGTAGGGAAGCTCTCTATATTCCTTGGTAAGAATGATAAACTTATTGAAGAATAAAACGTCAGGCTCACCTCGGATACACCAACGTCAGTGAAGCATTGACAGAGAGTTGTCGGCTCAGTGTTGGGGCGACAACGGCGGTGACAGTGACGGTCGAAGTGTGCTCCGGCACTGAATGAGTGAATGTTTCAGTTGGCCTTGTGGGTGCCTGAGTTATCAGAACTGAAGTGGAGTGGCAGATTGTCATGGTCGTATATGCCTCACAGGTGGGAATGGGAAGGGAGAATGCCGACGGCGTGAAAGAGGGCGTCAATAACCGAGTGGTGATGGTTTGAGCATTCTGGGTTGTCTCCTGAGTAGTCTCCGGAGTATATGTCTCCCAGGAAGCCACTCCAGCAGTAAGCTTGTTCTTGTCAAGGAAGAGATATTGGCCTTGCAATCCCATGAAATGTAGGGGTAGTAGCGACAATGATCGAGGTTAAGGGGATTCAATTTAGAACTGAGCGTGTATTACATCATTTCGAGACCGACAGTCTACATGTTTGAGACGGAGCTGATCTAACAGCTTCATGATGGAGATGTTTATTTTGCTGTGAGGATCTGCTTGTCGTCCTCAATGTATGCAGGGCAAGTCGACTGGACGTCAAGGCACTAGTACCTGGGGTCGTCGGAATATTCACTCTAGGGATTGCCCTGGGAGAGCACATTATCTCGGTATTGTTCCCTAACATCTTCGGCCATCAGAAGATAGAGTTGTGAGTCGCCATATGCCACTCGGGTTCCGTCAGATTCCATGGGATTCATACCACACGGATCCAGATGGATTCCTATAGATTCCTACGGATTCCTATGGATTCTCATATGGGATTCTTAGGGATTCCATGTGGATTCTTACAGATTCTCACAGATTTTCTTGTTCGCATGTGCTATCTGAATAGTTCTGCGTGTAGTATGTATGATATTCTTCGCTACCGCGGCCGTCTTAGATTTAGTTGATCTTGTGATGCTGTGTTATTGCGCATTTGTGCGTCGATGTGGTTCGTGGTGCCGCCCTGTGGCCCTGGGCCTTGAACCAGGGTCCGATGTCGTCACTGCATGCAACTCACAACGACTCGTTGCACTACTACAACTCATACAAGAAGAATCTGATGGCTCAGCATCTTGTGAGCCCGGCCGCGAAGCTTACACCCCCAAATACATTCATCATACATCGCCTCAATCTGATTCAATGTCCGACTCCTCGTCTCCCCACCGTGTTAACGCCTCGACTACACCAATTCATCAAGTATGTCAGCAGCAGATAATGTGGTGTGCGAATGTGGAATCTGTGGCACTACACCTATCCCTCGCTCAACACGTGACTCGCACATGTGCAAGTTGCCGGTCCAGAATGCACTCATTCAGGCGTCGGCTTGGGCGTTGGCTTCCATCGCAACCACTACCACCTTGACGAAGCGTGAACCTAAGGAGGACCCTAAGTCATCATCTTGTACGTCGCTCTGTATTTCCCTTGAATACCCATACTCAACCGTAACTGCATGCCTTTTCGTCGCAGCCTCCACCGTCGAAATCGAGGACGAGGCACTTTTCAATAAAGTGGCTGCCAAATTATCGGACTTGCACGAAAAACTGAATGAGTCTCGCAACTTGCTCTCCGCCTTGAACGGTACCAACTTGGCCTTCCTCATTCAACCTCCTCGCGCCGGCATCCTGTCTCCATTGACCGATCTCTCGCTCGACCAGAGAAACCCCAATAATAAGAAAGCCATTCGCCTGGAAATTGAGCTGCATTGGATCGAGTCCTCCATCAATTCGCTCATCCTCCACCACGATGTTCTTCAGGATCCCAAGAATGATTTGGAAGCCTCGTTCCACACTATCGCCAAGAGATATGACGCTTTCAAACGCGATCAATGGCGGCAAGCTGCGGAAGGAAACCCTGGAGCGGCTTCGAGCGGCGATGAGGCAGCAATGACTCGAGTGGACACGAGTACGTGATATTTCCGCTTAGAGGAAGCTAAAGCTAATATTTGTCTTCTTAGACGATCTCTTTCATGCTCCGGATCGCTCGTTTTATACGGTACACATCGCTTGCTGCTTTGTTGCTACAGCCACACACATTCTCTTCCATCTCAGCCGCCGGCAATGCCGATTTCTCCTTCTCTCCCTCGACATCATCGTCTCTATGGTCTACCAGTCTATTGCCGCACTCCAACGAAGATCCCTTGAACGCGACATACCCGCCCTCCCTCGAGACGTTCGAGCTGCATCAAAGATGTTCCAACTCGACACCCCCACCACTCTGTACGTCATGTGTGCTCGTTGTCTCAAACTCTACCTCCCACTCGATGGATTGTTCCCTCAACTTTGTCTCAATCCTGTTGGTGGAGCGCCGTGTGGTCACCGTCTAGGGCACGTCGACGTGAAGGGGATCATCCACCCTCAAAGGGTGTTCGAATACCATTCCATCAAAACCTTCCTTGCCTGGATGCTATTGAGACCTGGTATCGAGACCAACATGGATTCTACCACAAGAAGCGCTAGCGTCAAGGAGATTGCCAAGGACATCTGGGATGCTAAGGCCATTCACAAGCTCAAATGGGCAGATGGCCATTCTTTCGCATCGTCTCCCCCAAACATTCATCGGCTTGTGTTTGGGATAGCGATCGACTGGTTCAATCCATTTCACGGTGGAATCAGGAAGAAGTCATGGTCTATCGGTGCCATGTATCTCGTCATCATGAATCTACCTCCCCACCTGCGCTACCGACCAGAAAATGTATGCTTACTCGGTATTATCCCTGGGCCACGGAAGCCAACGGCTAGCGAGATTGGTCATTTCCTGGAGCCTGTGCTGTACGAACTGAAGGTTCTCGAGACGCCTGGAGTCCAGTTCTCGTCCACCTATAACTTTCCAACCGGTTGCCTCATACTGGCCCTCCTCCTCCTCTTGATCTGCGATCTCGACGCTTGTCACGCCATTGCTGGATTCAGCCACCATACTCATAAACTCTTCTGCTCTTGCTGCTACACCCTTATCAACAACATCGCCAACTTCGATATCTCTTCGTGGGGGTTTCATGATGGAGATACTCATAAAGCTTACAGGAAGTTGTGGCTACACAGCGATGAACAGCACAGGGCGAACATCATGGAGAAACACGGCACTCGGTACTCCCCTCTGTTTGAACTGGGGTACTTTGACCCTGTCCGGTACACGGTTATTGACGTAGTCCACAACATGCTCCTAGGGAATGTTATGCGTCACTGTCATTCCATTTTTGGGATGGATGTCAAAGTCCAAGGAGGGGATGGCTCGGTTATCTTCGTTCAAAGGCCTCTGAAGGCAGATGAGATGGCCGAGGCCCGACTTGTGCTTCAAACAGGCAAAACATCTCAAGGGAAACTGAAGTCGTTATCGAAGCTCTATCAACCGGTTCTTTGGGCGCTTTGTGTAGAGATGGACATTGTCAAAGACATAGTTGGTCAGAGGCAAGTGAAGGCGAACATGGTAGCAGTGCTTGAGGCCTATGTGAGTGTTGACTCCTTTGAACAGCAACTCTTTACTGATAAAAACCTTTAGCAAAGGTCTAAGACTATGTCGACCCAAGAGTCTGAGCCCACTGTCCCTGTAACCCGTCCATCTACTCCTCAGCCATCGACTCCTCGTGCGTCTACATCTCATCTGTCACAAACTCAGTCAATGCTCGAGCGAAAAGCGCCATCTCGATGGGCGTCTGACTTTACTCTCGCGGATCTTCGAGAGGAATCCAGAAAAGTGTGGCAGGCGTCTGACCCCCCTCTCGAATCCTTAACGACTTGGGCAGCACTAGCTGCGTACCTCCAGGTAAGCGTCAGTTTTCTCGAAACCCATGAATGTGATGCTAATGCGAGCTTCAAGACGAAGCTGCCGGACGTTGTTGCGAACCATCAGTCTCTCACAAGAAGGTCCACTCTGACCTTGCCACCTGATGTCAGCAATCTTTCAGCCAGTGTCGTAGAAGGCTACAAGGAGGAGATATTGAGGAAGCAACGTCACAACTGGTGGACGGTTTCAAAAGAGAAGCTGTACATTGTCTGTCACACCGTGTCCAATGGAGACTCGGTCCCCGACTGGAGTTGCAGTAATATGAGTGTGTTTGCAGACTATCTCAAGGTGATCCATGCTCACATAGGCCGTGTCTGGAGCTATACAACCTAGCTGACTCCGTTCCTCCACAGACTCGGCTCAGTGCTGCCGGTGCATCCCAAACGCCAAAGGCTCACCAGCAAAACAAGAGCTCGGGGAAAAAGTCTGAGAAGCAATCCAGGCGCCAGGTACGCAGCTCGAGGACAGTACTTGGAGCAATAATCCTCGAAGAGGTCCGCAACGACCGGAACGCTACCATCGTTCCTCATTGGGTCCGAAACGCTCCTCAGCACATGGGCTCCAAGAAACAAGGCAAACTCAGTGCTGATGAGTGGCGATCCGCTTGCTGTATCAACTTCGTCATCACTCTTCCTCGTCTCTGGGGCTTCAAACCAGCTGGGTCTTGGGAGCATGACATGCTGGAGAATTTCTTTCATCTTGTGATTGCAACAAAGATTGCAACTGCTCGATCTACATCTTCTGAACGATGCCAACGCTTTTCCTACCATATGAATGCTTATCTTGTCGGAGTCCGTCGTCTTTTTCCCGATGTCGACTTTACTTCCAACCAGCACCTGTCACTCCACCTCCCTTCGTTCTTCGAAGATTTCGGCCCAGCCCACTCATGGTGGACCTTCCCGTTCGAGTGTTCCAATGGTGACCTTCAAAAGATTCCAACGAACTCCAAGTTCGGTTAGTGTTGGTCGTTTCCTGAGCAACTTGAGCCGTTGTTGACGAGGACAGTCCCTATAGGTCAATTAGAAGGAACAGTAATGACTTGATGGTGTCAGTCGAGCCGCCTGAAGGCACTGGTTGTCGACCATGATTTGCTGGAAGAGCTCTGAGAGTTCTACAAGTTGCTCGAGCACTTTATCCGCAGCAACTACCATGGCTCTATGGAGGCTGACATTCTAGCATTCAATGTCAATCCATGGGAACTAACGATCGATCCGAAAGGTTCCTTACTACCAGACGAAATAGCAGCGCTGAAAGTCGCTGTCGGGGGACATATACACCCTCGATCCATAAAAATTTGCAGCGAGATCTCTGCAAGGGGCGTCCAATATGCTGCTGCCACCAAACGATCTGAAATGGGACGAAACTCAGTCATCCACTTTCATCGCGAAGTCCTCTCGTTTGGTCAGATCCTCAAGATTGTCAAACTCCCGCCGAACCCGAATACGACATCAGACCACCGCACTTATGTGATTGTCCAGGTCTTTGAGGAGCTCTCTGGGACGGACAAAGATATGGATCCCTATGTGCAATGGCCAGAACTCGAATGTCGCCTCATCTACCATTCATTCCGTCCAGCGCTTGTCACCGTACATGCCGACCAAATCGTTTCGCATTCGGCGTGGTGCCCATTTGTCGATCCCTCAAAGGTGTTCTCCCGCCTCTGCCTCGTTATGCTGTCTTTGAATCGGGTATGTGGTCTAGTCCTGAACGCTCGGTCACTCAGCTGATTGGTGAATACCATCAAGGATTGAGATTCAACAAGCACATCTTGTTGAGTAGCTATAAATGTCGTCTACATGATCCTTGGTATATTCTTTGTCTGTTTGGTGTGATAGAAAGGACTTAGGAAAAAAAAAAAAAAGCCCGCACTTGCGCTGCCATGTTATGGATCTCATTGCATGGTACCTGATTTACAGTCCGAACCTGGCACGCAAGCATGCGAGCAGGAACACGTTTGACCTAAGAGGATCTCGATCCAAGTCCCAATCAATTTCCCTCCTGTCGGGTGACCTCCACTTCCTCATCACACATGACCTTCCGAGTGCCACCAATTTGTCACGTTTTATGTCCGACGTATCAAGATAAATGACGTGCTGCTCTCCCTCCTCCCTCCTCCCTCCTCCCTCCTCCCCTGATCCCCTCCCCTTACCCTTCGCTGCTATCCAAGCCTTTCTCATATGGCAAAGCCAGCCAACCTCCCCACTCTTCATCCACTCCCCCGGCACGAGTGTTTTGTCCTTGTGCCCAGCCTCCCCCTCCGCCAAACCAAAGGTCAAGGGGGGACAACCAAGCCCACGACCTTGGCTCCTAAGCAGGTTCCACAGCTTGGTGCTGAGTGGGGTCCCGTGCTCACCCCCATAAGGAACACTTACGAGGCTGCTGCCAAAGACGCTGCCAAAGCCACCAGCACCGCATCAAAGCGAAAGGCTATGGAATTCCTTGATCATGAGAGCCTTGGAAGAGGCAAAGTAGGTGGCTGGTTTTGCCCTACCTGCAGGCACTAACTGACCCGTTCAGCGCCAGCGTAACTTGTCGCAAAAAGCGGGAGATCCCCACAACGCCGTCTTCAATTAGCTCGATTATCCCCCTGTAGATACGCGTATCACTGTACTATATCTGTAGCGTCTTTTGAATGTTCAGACTGCGTCCTTTGAATGCTCAGAATATTGTGGTGTGCACATGTCAAGTAATTTATTCATTATTTATTACATTAAATCGACACTAGTACAGCCTCGCTACACTACGACTGACGTACAATCTTCCGAATCATATTACACTATAAGTTACGGTAAATACGACCTACGTGTCAATCTATGGCAATAGGATTTCCTCGTACCTGACATTTCATGTACCCATCTCTAATCTCTTTCTCTGGAAAGCGTACCAAGAGATCACGTCAGTGGGTGCAAACACGAGAGATGGCAGTGTATAATTGCCCAGGAAAAAAGACCGGTCGTGTGGAATCAACCCTGACGCGATCCAACATTAATCCTTGACAGCTGTTGAAAATTGTTGCATACGCTGGTGCAATGGGAAATCATAGACAGACGAGAGTATGACCACCATACGGGGTGGTTTCAAAGTGGATACGCGGTAAGAGAGGGCTTCCGTGTCGGGGTCGGTTTCCGTTCTTGAGGCATACCACTGAGTTTACGGCCACCGTCACGTTGCCCAACGTTGTGCACCGACACCCATATGTTCTCCACGCACGCATGTTCAGCTGCCATGTTCCGCATCAGGTAGTATATACCCCCACTCTGACAGTGAGGTGATGAGGAGGGAATCCCGGCAGACTCCACCTTGCGACGAAACCGAGAAGGTTGGACTTCCGATCCTTTGCCTTCCTTTCAGCGTATCAGACACAAGGTAGGACCGAACCGCTCCTGTAAGTCGGTTGTCTGGGAGAGGTGGTGCGGGGACATTAGGACCTGGTGGTGATCGACACGATTATTTGGTGTGACTTGCACTGCACATTGACCAAGGACTCCGAACAATGCAGAGCCACCGTTACACGCTCGTGTAATGTTCAGTCATCATTTTCAGTCGTCGTCTGGCCTCTGGACCACAGTCGACCGATCCTTAGCCTTTTCCATATGCACCCACCTGGTAGCAAAACAGGACTCAGGCACCGGTCAGAGCAAAACGAGCCTACTTTGCTATACATTGTGGCTGCAATGGGGCGACATTTGGATTGGGTCGTGGTGAGTCCAAGGTTGCGGTAGTCCAAGATCAAACCGCGCGTCACGGTTTGTTTGTTGACGTGTTTAAGCTGAGCAAACAACCCCAACCGCATTGCTTAGGACGCAATACAAAAAGCAGGCTGCGTAATTCAGTGACCCTGTCTATATGGCATTACTAGCTAGAATAAAACTTATTTAATAGTCTTGTCATCAGTGACTTATCAGTATGGGGATTCCGCGCTCACCAGACGGTAGATAAACTATACTGATAAGCATTTCAGAGAGTTTATGTCGAGCTGATAAGTCTCAAAGTATTAGATAGGATAGTTTGTATCATATATAACACCCGCTAGTCCAGGAATGTAATGCTCATAACAAGACATCCTATTATCAGATACCCTCACACGCAAGGAGTTTCCATTTGCCTCTCTTCAAACTACACAACAAAGAGGCACCTATGTACCATAAACGTGCTAAATACATTGTCATCCTTCGCTGAAACTGCTTGCGTTAGTCACAAACTCCAGAATTCGCGAACTCGGGAACGCTATGACACAGCCACCTCATCCAGCCAGCCCAGCACAACCCAATAAGCCCCCAGACGAGATTCAGCATCCCTGTAGCCAGATGCCATACTATAATCACCGAAAGTTGCAGACCACTCCAAACACCAGTGACTGCGATTGTCGTAGTTGTACTAACCGCGCAAAGCAAGGTCCACAACCACGAAAATCGTTCGTAGACATGTGCAAACAGTGCCCTGATCTGGAAGATGATGCTGTACATGAGGATGGAGTAGAAGGAGGGCCTGAATCCATATTCGACGTCTCGGACTTCAGTCGGTACCACACTTGTTGCAAGTAATGATACTAAGAAAAATGCCAAGGAAGACCATAGTACGGTGCGGAAAGTCTGAGGGTCTATATTAGGATTCTGTATGCAGCACGGAGGCGTTTTCGTGAACTCACCCCGGCCGGTATCTCAACATGACGGAAAACCAAGGCATGGACAAGGTCTGTCTTGTTGAGGATGTAACGTCGAACATGCCGTGCAAACGAACTTCGTTCAATCATCATATCCTGGAACAGTGTCTCAGCATACAAGTGGGGTATTCCCGCATCGGGAAGATGGACAACGATGTTGGTGGTTGTCACTGTTAATGCAAGCCGATTTTAAAGAAGAATATTAGCCCTACCAAAATGTGGTATTTATGCATTGCTTACCGGGTGAAGCAAACGGTGCCAACATAGCGGACCAAATTTTTACTTGAAGTGCGGCAGTCGGGTTCACAGCACAAGTTGCAAGGCGACTCACTGACAAGGATTCTGCAACCTACAGAATAGATATATGTATTAGATCACCACGCGAGATGACATCCGACAATGAGCTCACTGCAACTTCGTCTACCGTCCAATCTTTTGGGAAAAGGTCACTACACAGGCCCAAAAACGGTTGACACATGACTCAAGCCAAGCTTACCTGTACTGTGATGAACATTCTGATTGAGCTGACCAATTGGGTAGCTTGGGGTAGCTCCTTGCAGCCCTAGATCGAAGATGCTGCATCGACCTCCCAGATGCCCATATATCAGCACATTTCTGGTTCCTTGATGGGCAATGGCCATATTCGTTATTGGAGCTATGGTTTGCCATGTCCTCAAAACAGTAATGTTTGCGGGTGTCACGAACAGGCTCGAAGCCTCGGACACGGGTGCTAGGATTGTGGCGTGGGACAGTAGATGTTCGAGGGGGTACTTGGTGCGTCGGTGAGAGAGACGTTGTCACGACACTAGGGTTTCAAGGGCTCCACGTGAGACTTGTGGCTTGATAGTGTCGCTTCTGCTAAGGCTAAGCGCCTTGGGTGCATTGGTCTAGAGGGTCGTGGGAACGTAGAGTTCGGATGACCTTGGAGACCGTAGGGGATGTCAAGTGACGAGCGCTTGTCTAGTAGTCGATAGACTTTGAACTAAGACGCAAAGAGCAAGTGCACTAGTGTGACAGTAATGGACTAGTCGTCCAATGTAATGATATTCAACGGGAGAACCGGGGGATACAGTGGAGAGCTCTTAACAGGCTCTGAGCGATGTCGGTGAATACAAGAGTATAAGCGTGGAAGAGATGAGAGCTGTCTGCGACAGCAACGATGAGCAGAGGGGACCGAGGGATACAAGATGTAATGATGGTACAGGAGGTGTGGTAGAATGGAGTACCCAAACTGAGGAGTCTAAGAGGTTGGTCAAGGCCTAGTGTGATCACTTGGCTACAACGCTAGAGACGACAGTGGTCAGGGAGACCAGGGCAATGGAGAGGAAGGTGTGGAAAGAGGCTAGACCAGGAATGGTCAGGAAGGTGTGACTAGAGGACTGGGGAAGCTGAGGGAGTTGAGGGACTAGAGGACAAGGGATGACAAGATGTAGAAGTTGCTAGATGGGGAACTGCTACTACTGTGGGCTAGAGACTATATACTAGACTAAGGCTATACCAGGCAGTTCTCCATCCTGTGGTTCTTCGGCTATGGGCTCGCACGGGCTACGTGTTCATTGACGTGTCGTCGGGGATAGCAGTGGTGGGCGCTGCTCACGGCTACGTGTCTGTGGGGGAGGCTGGATGATTGTGCACCGCTGGTGGTGCAATGGGGGGTTGTGATGTTGTTGGACAATAGCTTTGGCTACGTGTCCATTGAGAGGGCAGCGCTGAGCGCTGCCTTGGTCTACGTGTTCTGTGGAGGTGGCTAGACAGCTGTGCAATAGCTGTGGTGTGCTGGGATAGTGTGGACATAGACTTGCGGTGTCGTTGGCTATGTCGAAAGGTGAGTGTTGTGTGCTGAGGGGTCTTGATACTATCGTGGGATAGTAGATGTTTGGGCGCTACGCGCGTTCAGTGGATTGTAGACAAGACGCGAGGGAACCGTGGGATGTTCTACTGGGCGTCTGGGAGTAGCGCTGCGCGCTATGCATTGTACTGGGGTTCGTGTATAAGGGTAGGAGGGACCGTGAGACGTTCTACTAAGTGGCGTTCTTAGTGAAGTCGTGACAGTCCCCGACCGCAGTCCTTCTACCTCTATCTCTCCGTTGCTGAAGCACCTAAATGCAGCTTCTCGAAGCAAGGAAGGGGGTCTTGGCCGAAGACCCGGAGCTCATGCATCATGTATCCATGTGTCTCCGTCTTACCACTGAGGGTATGTCATCCGATGAAGACGAAGGTGATGTTTCCGGGCGTTGTACGTACAGCATTATCAAGAAGAAGTGGAGGTCACCTGATGTCAAGCGATTTTTCAACATCATCGACGCCTACAGACGATCAACCAAATCTGCTGGTTACAAAGGGAGGGATTACAGGCACTGGGCGCCTTCTGACAAGGTGTCTACATCTGCTGCAGTCCCTGGGCTGCCCAAGAACTTCTATGACGAAGCCTGGTTAGCCACGCAACCCCATTACGTAGTCCGCCGCCTTCAAATCGATCCGGTTGAGTATTCCCTGACGATCCCTTCCGATATTGAAAGGTAAGCACACTTGCCCCCTGTCATGTAAAGTGTAGCCTTCTGATACCCGGAAAACCTTAGTGCATATGAGAAAGGTGACTTCGTCGATGACAGCAGCGATGACGACTAAGCCCAGAGTTGCTGCATCGGTGGCTATGACCGTTTGCATGTCAGGTTGTTATAGTTGCCACTTAGCGTTTGTAGTATGCAGATAGTCCACCATGATACATCTGAGGAAAAAGTCTTGCCTCGTTGAAGTTGAAGCTCAGAGCTGCACACGGCACGTGGAATACGCGTCTGCTCGACCTCCCCCCGTCATCAGGACATCCTTTCCTTTCCCTATCAACTCCCCCGC
>WSTW01000287.1:0-24695 GCA_019632305.1 Tulasnella sp. 403 | reverse complement strand
CGCAACCAGGCATGACATCGCAACGACGCTCGATGACATCGTCCCGCTCCACTGTCTCCACAATGTAGTATAAGTATTGCGCTCGTAGTACTGTTGTACCCCATCTAGCAACTTCGTCTCTCCACTCCTCCTTGCCTCTCTGTCTCCCTCTTGTCCTGTCGTCCCCTTGCCTCTACTCTGTCCTCGCTGTCTCTCTTGTCATTGTCACCATCCTCTTCTGACCCCACTTGGACTCCATCCGATCCTTGTGTCGTCATCGTCCTCTTTCACCACTCCTGTCACCTTGCACCTCCTTGTACCTCCGCTAGAGGGTACCTCTGTCTTGTCCTCTCGTATACACCTCTGTGACCTCAACCCCTTGCACTCGCAACTTGGACCCAAGCTCCACCTTGTACTGTTGCTCCGTCGTCGCTCCTCTTTCTAAGTCCGTACCAAGTTTACACGCCGACCCACCCAAGTCTACAACCCAACTCTACATTCCCACGCCTTAACTACACCACGAAGACTCAAGATCCTCAGTCTCCTCACTTCGCTATCCAACTCGTACTCCCTCTCATTGCTATTGACATCTACTCTAGGCCCCTTTGGGCATCTTACCTCCCTTCGCCAACATCTCTCTCACCGTTGCACCAAGTACCCCCTCGAGCATCTACTATCCCACGCCACAGTCCTAGCGCCCGTGTCCGAGGCTTCGAGCCTGTTCGTGACACAGACTCATCACTGGAGCCATTAAGAGGTTGGGCAGGCGTTATAGAAGGCAGATACCAATATCCTTGCAGATCAATTCCTCCATTGCTCCGTCCACCGACAGCAA
This sequence comes from Tulasnella sp. 403, assembly GCA_019632305.1. Lineage (NCBI taxonomy): Eukaryota > Fungi > Basidiomycota > Agaricomycetes > Cantharellales > Tulasnellaceae > Tulasnella > Tulasnella sp. 403. The sequence continues at coordinate 23,881 of WSTW01000287.1, read as the reverse complement.
TCAAAGACATCGAAAAGTAACTTTGAAGCACGCTTTGCACATGCTTTTCAAATGCACATCTGCGGTGGACCATAGATAGCAGTCTTCATGGTATGTAAGACATGTTTTGGGAAACGGTGTGACAGGGGCAGGTAAGAGCGGAGATGGAAATGGAGAGTTGTTTGTTTGTTGATTGTCTACGTGTCTCCTTGAGCTCACCCCCTTTTCGTCACTGCTAATCGTCGAACCACTTGAGTTCGCAGTGCATTCTGCACGTGACAGTGCAAAGGTCATCAGGTACATACGATTAACTCTATGCTAAGCGAGTAGGTGGATATACCTCAATACCTACAAAAACACCACTTGTGACTTGTCGTTATTGCTCTGTAAGTTGCCGCCAAGACCGTCCTGATCAACTCATGGGTTGGAGCCCCAGCTTCCTAACCATCTTTGACAATCGCTTCGCGAAGAGGCAGTTTCCATATGTCGGGGGTAATGTAGTTCTCCGGCCTGACGTTGTAATTCGCTTTGGTTCCCAGAAACCCCACTTCAACATGCAAAGGCATGGATTCACCGGGTTACTAAAAGCTGATACTTGCGTTATCCAGGCTGTTAGAAGGCCAGGTACTGACGAATGATGACGCGACATTATCTCCGATGTTGGAGGGCAGCATGATCGGCGGTGCATGCATTACGCAGGGCCGATATGTGTATGCTGGACCGAAGACTCGGGATCTACAACATTGGGTCACAGATTTCATAAAGCATGTGCATGAGCTCGTACAGGAAAGGGTGATATGAGATGGGTCGTGTCCTTCAGACGAGGGTGGACTCAGTTGCATCCCCCCCTTTCTGACCTTGTCACCCCCGCACACCTGAGTTATTAGGACAAAGGTGGGTTTCCTTTCTTTGATGCGTTCAATGCGTATCTCCTTTGTGAACAATTGGTCGTGAGCGGATATTACGCTACTAGCACGCGTGGCAACCCGAAGGTCGCCACGCGCGATGAAGCCCTCTCCCCTTTGCCCATCCATTGCCTACCAGGCTTTCCTTCTTGCTACCGACTACCCGCCCTCTCAGTCCAGTTGGTTTGCGGCCTTGTTAACACCCTTCCTAGCTTCCACAAGATATATCTATTGGTGACGACGATCGATTTCATCTGGACCATTTCTGGCGTCGTCGGCAATTTTCGCACAAGTAGCTGGAGCCTAGCTTACTTGGGATGCCCTACTTTGTGACCCCTTCCGCCTTGCCATGTGTTCATTTGCGGTCCACATGCAATTATACCTACCCTGGCCGACTAGCCGAGGGTATAGGCTTGGGCGGGGGGTTATCTATCCATCCACAACCTTGGTGATCACTGGTAGCGGTATCAGCTATTTCGTATACCCTCCGCTCCGGAATAGATCCACTGTGACTCGGCATGACTCACGGTGCGGGAATGCCCGGAGGCGGCATCCAATGACAAGCTCTCGTCAATCAAGCGTGGGCACCACCTTCACGCCAAAATGGTTTAGACTTGCCTTGCTACTCACAGCCGTGGAATCCAGCGACATCCCGAGAGGGTGGTAGCTATTAGCCTTGCGATCTCGGGTCGGCGTTCTCTTACATCTTGCGTCTGGGGATAGGAGAAACGCCTCCCCTGAAAATTTCTCACCGGTTGGGTTTTAGTCCCCATTCTCTCTCGTGCTCTTGTGCCGGGAGAGACCAATGTAGGATAGCTCTGTCATTGAGATATGACTTACGGAGGCGACTGCAGGTGAGAATCCTGCGTTGATGTTGGTTTGAAGCGGGAGACAATGTGACCATAGCAAAATATCTCCTCCGCGTTAGGACGCCACAGTATAGGCTCCTTCGCCACCAAGGTCGCACCTCCGACCCAATGCCGGCGCAGCAAGCCCTCGATCGTGGCCCGGCTCCGGGCCCTCCTTGGCGAATGGTTCTGCCGGAGACTGGATCGCCTCCTTTTCGGATGTGGGGATTGATATCCAACGTTTGCAACCTGGGCTGGGGGGTCTGCATGTACACCGGTTATCTCCTCATTGCGGGGTATAAGAGATCGGTTCTGGTGAAAAGAATCGTCCAGAAATCCCCGAAATCCCTCCTCTGTCTACCTGTCCTAATCAACGTCACCCTTGACCCACCCCTTACCTCATAACATGCCCTCTATCAACGGTTGGCTGGCCTCCCCTGCCCTCGCCATCCGCGTACTAACTCGATGGACCCTGACTATAGCATCGTCATCTACTGCGCCACCTGACCCGGCGGATCCTAGATTCCAATACTACATGCAACTTCAGAATCTCAAAGCCCAGAAAATGCCCCCCACCCGTCGGCTCTCCACGGTCGAGTATGAGGAACCTGCCCCCGTGAAAGAGGGGAAGGACAGCAGTGCGACGTGGACCGCCTCCTTCAAGCGTACGTCACCTTTCCTTTCCCTTATCCCACGGCCTCTGAATTATCGTCTCAGTCCTCAAGACGGAGGTTGGGAGGGGTCGTGTCGGCAGCCTCCCTCGAGTCTTCAGCGCGTCTGGAAGAAGCAAGACGGAGGCCAGAAACGCGGCTGCGAGAGAGTTGTTGGACACCATCGACTATACCTTGCCCAGTCATTAGCAACGCGTTCTATTTCGCTCTCTATGGGAGACCTATTACGGTGATTTGCTCGTCGCTTTTTTCACGGTATCAAGGTTATTCTCTGGAACCGGCGTGTACGTCATTCACGTATGCGGCATTCACCGGAAATAATCCATATCATGGGTTGCCTTTACGATATAATATATTCCTTGGAAAAATGCTGCTTATCGCCTGGCTGGACCCATTCTAGTGGGCGGGTATGGCGTCACACATGTACCAGAAGGATCATATTAAACCATGGCCATGGTACCGACGGCCCATAACCATTTAAGGTTAATCATATCAACTGGATATAACGTTGGGTCAATCATAGCCCCAGTCTTTTGACACTTCTCTGACGTAGGGACCCTAGCCCTCACCTAAACTGCTATTCCTCCTCAACTCAGCCGCCATGACCATCACTCCCCACAAAAAAGCATAGATCCCCTCTGAGTATCGACAAATCCACGATGTGACGCGACTGTTCTGGGGTGTTGACGGCTTGACGATTCCGCACGTCAAGAGGTCTAGGGTGGCCTGATGATCCCTTGGTGCGACCCACGATCAAGTCCCCGCCTTCTCTACAGGAGGTTAGATTCCACATGATCTCATTTGTCGGTCCAGGGTGGTGGAACGCAAGTCGACCCCATCGTTGTCGCATTGCAAACATCGGATGACCGGTCCACTCCGCCTACAGGTCTGAACACCGGAGCTGCATAAAATGGCTCGCAATGGACCACGAAATCCCATCGCCTCAAGCTCGTGCAATGTCCATCTCTAACGGTCTGTTTTTCCTTGTCTACACTGCATCGTCAAACTGATGCTTCCGTCACAGCGCCACGCTCTTCACTCGATACCACCTCGGACGATCCATCCGATATCAACAATCAATACTACCTACAACTCCAAAACCTGAGGGAAGAGAAAGTACCTTCCGCTGATTGGCTCACCCAGGTTGACTACGACGAACGAAAGCTCATCCAGGAAGGACCGGATGGTGATGCGACGTGGTTCGCAAAATTCAGGCGTAAGTCGTTCCCATACAAATTTCGTCTGCATCCCCTCAACCCTCCATGTCCCAGTCGTCAGGACGGAGGTCGGACGAGATCTCATCGGCCCGCTTCCTAGAGACTTTACTGCATCCGGCAGGTCGAAGGTCGAAGCCAAGAATGCGGCCGCAAAGCGACTTCTGGAAGCTATCGACTATAGATGGCCCGGTCGGCGCTAGTGGAAGATGCAGAGAAACTCGTGGTGTAGACGCCCGGCCCCCCGATTGCCATCTTGCCATGTCCACCACGTGGAAACTTTGCAGCTCGATTATCTTCCCGACTTCTGTGCTCTGCGCTAAGCGGTGCACAATCACGTTCTAGAATCCAGTATATTAAATCCCCTTTGTTTTCTTCTCAAGAATAATATAAACGTGGCAATAGCGGCAACTATGATAGGCCGGCTAAGAGGTCCAGTTCCCCGATGAGTTACCGGCGGTAGTTGCAAATCCTGTTACATCTCACAAACGACGGGTCGAGTGAGACTTGACTGTCCATGCCGCTCTCTTTTCCATCTGATAGTTCTTGTATGATAATCGCGCGCAGGGGCGAACGGCATTTGTGCCAGTCATAGGAAATTGCAATAACCTTCCATCACTCGACCTCACTCCGCCGACGTGTGTGTGGCGAAACATCTTGTACGCGTGCCAAGAAAGGCATCTGTGGAGCCTAATGTTGGATATCAACCTAACCGGTCTGCCTTTGTGCGCCTGTAGACTTGCTGTAGACTGATCTCCGAGGATCGGCGGTGAGCTTGTCCAGCATTCACGGGCCTCAGAGTTTTCTCCTGCCCGCTAGGTGATCCCATTTCACCCTTCTACTCAGAACGGGCATGGAACAGCCCAAGTACAACGTAAAATTTTGGAGTTGGTGAAAAGGCCGGCATCCTACACGCTTAGGGCAAGGACGTCCCAATACTTCAGAACTTCGTCTGTTGACGTCGACGACCGCAAGAGGCACGTACACGGTAAGTTAGAGTACCATATAGACGCCTAAGTGGCTATCGTAAGTTATATGCATGCTTCGCAGTCGATTGTTGAACATGGGTTTCTCCGGGTACAGTACTCGAAGGATACCCAGCCAATGCCGGGAGTGTCTATCATTTTTGGGGATATCACAGACAAGTTCGACGTGAAGCGACGATGTCCAGACAGGTAGGAGCACCCCACGTAGGCGGTAGGGAATTAGTGAGGCGTTAGGCAAGTTGAAGACTTGTACCGCGGGGAGGTCACAGGTCGAGGTTACTCCCGAGCCTCATAGCTCCGGACGTGTGCGGCGCATGTTCCGCCGACCCCCTCCCCCGCACGCGGCCAAGTCTACTCATCGAGATACTCCCTCAAGCCCACGCGAGATAACCGTAGGTCTTGCCAAACATGTTTAGTCCAAGATAGTACAAAAACCAACTTCAGGGGTGTCAGTTGAGAGAAATGAGGGTATACCAGTGAGTCGTGACAACTAAAGAAGTGTTAGAACCGGTCACATTTTGCCTAAAGCACCTCGGGGATCCAATGCTGAAGCGGTTGTCCATCCCACCACAACGTCAATCGCTCCACCTCCTTGTCGAGACCGGGATTGATGAGCATCTCCGATCGAATCTCTAGCGTAGGGGCCAACTTCAACAACGAGGCATTCGGCATACCGGTTGCTGCAGCCAGTACCCGTGGCACGCTTTCCACGGGCTGGGACTCCTTCCGTCTCCCTCTTCTTCTGGAAGGTGGTTTAGCGAAAGAACCGGGTGGTGGGAGGTGCAAGAGGACGAGTGGAAGGTGAGAGCTCATGGCGTGGTCGATGGTGGACAGGCTAAACGGAGATTCGGAAATAAGGAAGGCTACGGTCGTAGGAGGATCTTCATGTAGCGTATCTGTAGCAACGGGAAGGACGTTTTGAGCCGCGTGGAGTTGTTGTTGGTCGTGTATCCGTCGGGATAGTGCGCCCTCAAGCTCGCGAACGTATTTAGGAAACACCTGACGTCACGTATTACGCGTAATAAGGGAGAGAAAGTAAATACTATATTCTAGAGCTTCTAGCCGTGTCCACTCACCGCTCGTTTTTCTGCTTTACACTGCGCAACAACACGGATTTTCCGACGGGGCATTAAAGTCGACAGCGCCGTGCCAGTCACGGTAGAAGCGGTAGACGATGTGACCATCTTCCCAGTATTGGCAGTAGAACCACCAAGAGATGGAGGAGGGGTTACGAAGGGCAAGTACCAGTATCCTTGGAGATCGATCCCACCATCACCGCGTCCAGCGACGGCAATCAAAGACATGGACAAGTGATTTTGAAGCACATCATGTACGCGTTTTTCAAATGCACGTCCACGATGGACCGTAGACAGCAGCCGTCGCGGTATAAAGGACATTACAATCGTGTTTCGGGTGGACGGGGGAGCGGAGATGGAATTTTCGGGTGGTGTTTGTTTGTTTATTGAAGTTACACCGATCTACCGATCATTCTGTGCCAACTACGTACGTCCGTCGCCCAATTCGGGGTCTTCTGGTCGGGTTGTGCGACCTTAATTGGGTCAAAGACCACCTAATGGTTAACTCTCGCCGAGACTGGGTCCTTGAAGTTTTGCAGACTGTACAACTTTGTTCATCCCCGCCCACGCGCACGATCTACCCACAATCAACAATTGATCCCTATTCCTCTTTCTCATCTCAACCGATTCTTCGTCGTTCCCATTATCCGAACGTTTTTGTTCTCATGAGCTCGGTAGACCGAAAGCTTGGGTGCAAGAACTCTCGTTCACCCGAGCGTGGCCGTCAGGACCAGGTGAGAACGTCCCCCGTAGTCACCAGTCTTGGTGGTTGAGTCACCTGAGTTATTGACGCATACGGTACGTGACGACCCCGCGACAACTGGCCTGCTATAACGACATCATACGGTTAACTTTGTCTCAAGGGCATGAGCTGCGCATACGTACTTCAATACAAACTCGTCCTTATCATTCCCCGTCCAACAGCATTTGAGCCTAGATTTCCGTACTCCACTGATCTAGAGTCAATGTCGTAAAATACATGTTATCCGTCTGTCAAAGAAGCCTGTCCTGATTTGGGATTTCACGTTCGACGGGTTTAGTTCTCCGGTCGGATACGAGTGCTTACTTTCATGCCCTAGGCGATTTGTTTCTTAATACAAAGTACGGATGTGCAATGCCAATATTACCACGCACCTACGTTGTGTGAGTAGTTGGGAAGGTAGATATGAAGCTCTGACGAGGCAGCATGACCTCTGGCGTGGAGGGCAGCGTGACCGGGATGCATGCCCTACGATATGGTTCAGCTCGCATTACGGCTGAGCAGATAGCCATGTCGTCAGACCATACAGATACCCCCCGTACGTACTTGGCCGTCGAGTTTGTTGATAAGGCCTCATGTGTGCTCCGGCACTGAGCGAGATGTTAAAACCAACGAGCCCACAAAAGGTTGGGGGTTGGTCCAAGGATAGGCCAGGCAGAACCAGACCAATGAGTAGTCTGGACTGTACTGGGCTGAATACGCTCGATGTACCAGCCGCCAGCATGCCACAACAAAGCGGTCGGTGGCGAGAGCTCCAGACCAGTATTATTGGAATTTGTTCATAGTGGCTAGAGTAGAACAAATGCCAGGGGAGCTTGGTGTGTGGACCCACTCCGGAAGGACGAGGTCGTGGGGGTAGGATGACGGACCAGGTGGTTTTGGGAGCAATGGACAAAACCGTGGGTTGGGTATTGCTGGGAAAACAGTACTTGAATCGAGAAACCTTTCAAGATCAGGGTTTGCAATGAACGAAGGGACCAGCATAAGCTAGGGGAGGGAGTCCGTGCTCGGCCATTCCTGTGGATCATGTGACCTCGATTGCAAATAGGACTAATACAAATCCTGACGCCCCCCGGCCCCCACCCACTTCGTCTACCAACTTCCTCATCACCACTTGCACTGTCACTGTTCGAATCGTCTCTTCGCATTTGGTGTCTGGGCCTAGCGTTTAGAACAACGTAGTCGGAGATCGTCCTTACCACCACTCCCAACTTGGCTGGATACCAAGATAACGCCCTACGAGAGCGATAACGTGCGTTGTCTACGATATCTACGACGTCCTGGTCATGAACCGACGGTAGTTCAGCGGTGAGGGCAAGGAACGACTGATGACGTCATCAGCATCAAGGCCCCTCGCCGGAGGCCAAATATAACCCCAGCAACGCTATCGATCCCGCAACCCATTGCCCATATCCATCCCCATGTCCAATTCTGTTCAGACCCCCGCTTCCAGCGACGACAAGACACAGACACTTGGTGAAGCCCCTTCTCACCAGCAACAGGTTAGCTGCTCATCAACGACCCAGTAGAGACCACGGCCCTGAAGGAGACGTTTATACTGTATATAGCACCAGCAGCACCCCGGTGGACGCGCTCGTGAGGCTTTAGAAAATCTCGAGAGGGACCTTGAAGAAACTACCAACGCGGCAGTCAAAGAAGGCGAACAGGATGTACAGAACGCGACATCCACATATCTCGAGCAAGCGCTGAGTATGGCGGATTACGGCATTGCTGCTGCTCAAGTAAGTACCACCCGCCATTTGCTTCCTGAGCTGTGTCCCTGAGGTATTCGGTGATGCTAGGGGTACATCACCCAAGGGAAGGAAAGGCTGGGTGCGCCGCACGCGGACCAGCATCCGCCATCCAGCTTCGCAGCGTCGTTGATATCGAGTGCAACGGCAGCCCTGGATGCAGCGAGTCAGGGATTGACCCACGCACAACACAACATACACGACAAAGGGCCGCACATCCCCCAGAGCCATGCCCCAGAGCCCGCACACCCGGTGACGGTCCCAGCGAAACCGGTGACCGAATCACTTGCCGAGAGTGCTGCTCAGGCTGGAACGGCTGCCCAAGCCTCCCTTAGCGCGGTGCAGGCAGGGCTTCAGCCCAAAGTCGAGGCGGCCGCTGCGGGTCTCCAGCAGCAAGTTGAGGCGGCACAGGCTGCGGTGCAACCCAAGGTCGAAATAGCCACAACGGCGGCGGTTGATACCGCGAAGAGTGCTACTGGTGACGAAGCCCAAGGACAAGTTCCCGTTACCCAGCAAGTCGAAGAGGCAGCTCAAATCGGGGCAGGTGCAGCGAGCGACGCAGCGTCGTCTGTTGCCCAGGCTGCCAAAGATGCTCCCACCACCATCGCCTGAGTGGCTGAATAAAAATTGATTTCGGTTGTATAGTCTCATTTTGGGTTCGAGTAGTTGAACGACCTTGCGAATATATGCAACACCCCGTCGAGGTCCTGGTAATGATGCGAATCCTGGATATAAAAGGTATAAATGCCTACGATCCTAGTTCTTTCTTCAGCCGTTGAACAATCTTGTCCACTTCACCGGTAGCCTTCTCCGTAAGTGTTTGAAGCTTCGATGGACAGGAGTTTGGGTAAGCGACGGGTGCATCATACGGGCTAGCGACGTACCTCGGACAATTCTGGGGAATTTCTACCAAAGCCCAGCTTGGATAGCGACTTGACAGCGACCTCCCGTGCCGAACGAATCTTGACCTTGGTGTCCTCGGCCTCTTTGGAGCCTGTTTTTGCAAATGCTTTGCGGGCTTCGATCGTCGGTCTGGAGACGAACGTTCAGTGAGTAATTCAGGAATTGAGTTGAATGCCCCTTACTTTGGCATGGGAATTCGGAGTGTACGCGCGTCTGCCCGCTGAGGGATGCACTGGGGGATATGAGCGGCATAGATGGCTTTCTCCACAGCTTTCAGGTGCTATAAATAAGGGTTCCATTAGTGGGTAGAGAAGGCCCGTTATAATTGAGACACGCACATGCTCGTCGAATACGGTGACCACGAGTATCGTGCCTTCCTTGACGCCCACAGTGGCGACATCTGTAAGCTTGACGGGCCCATTCACGCCTTCGTCACCCGGAAGCTCGATTCGGACAGGGTCGAGTATGGAGGGCATGACCCGGCCAAGAGCGCGGTTTTCCAAGAGAGCCATCTCTTTCCTGTACCAATCCACGCACGAGGTCATTTTCTTATCGGTCTTGTCGCATTCCACGCGAGCTTTGGTGTGTCAAGTGGTCGGGGCATTCCGAGGAAGCGGGAGTTTGGCGGCGAGTTGAATAAGCCGTCGAGTGGGAGAATGCATGTTGTAAAGGATATATATCGGAGTGTATCCCATTAGAAAGAATTCGAAAAAATGACGCGATAAAGCGACAGAATTGCGGTGATGGCGACGCACCTTCAGGCGCGACCTTGGATTGGGACGCTGGGATCAAGTCAGCTGTGGAAATGGGTTTGCCTTTACCCTTCTTGGGATGAGTTGTCTCGTCTGATTCTTGGACGGGTTCGTGTTGTTTTCCCTTAGTAACTTGTTCGGCCTTGTTCGCGTGACTCTTCTTTTTCAGGACTACAGGCGTAGCATGGATCTGTCTCAATACGGAAGTGTTGCTTGGAGTTTTAGGTAGGGCATAAGAAGCGATAAGAGACCGTTGAGTAGAGAAATACGCTCGTCGTAGAGCAAACATTGGCACGGTAGAATTTTGCTTCAAGTAGACGATTACGTCTCCAAACCGTGAGGCATATTATGTTCCTGTTGGAATTAGCCCTTGTGAGAAGCTTCCGTCACTTTACCTCGCCTCACTCCCCCGGATTCCCGCTCTGTGTTGGGTTCCATTGCGTCCCTGCAAGAGGATCGTGTTTTTGTCCTGCAAATCTCCTCTGGATTGCCAGCAAAAAGCCTTCCATGGATTGACGTGGGCAAGGCTTGTGCGAAGATCCCAGCCCCTTTGGTGGCGCAAAAAAAATCCAAAAGAGGCCCACAATGCCTATTTTGGTTGTACAATGCCAGTACCGACGGAGGAAGCAACACCCTGCCCGCCTGGATGCGCGAACGCTTCTGGTTACACGCAGCATTAAACTCGCAGCAGTCGCTCCTGGACCTTTCCTTTCAAGTGTGCCCGTCCCGTACAACCTTGCTCATCTGCCCGATGGGCCTTGTGGGAGAGGACGGCCGTTTGAATTGTGCCTCAAGCTATCGTCGAGAGTTGGTGGTTGTGGCTGTGTCAAAGGTGCGGCGATCTGCGGCCCTCTGACCCGCAAGACCGCGTTGCTGGCACGTTCATTGTCTTCCACATCGTCCACCTGGTAAACGATTTCCCGCTCACCGTCAAGCTTTCTAATCACTCAGCAGACCCCCGCTATGGTGCATCTAGAAACAGGGCAATTTTAGCAACCATCGGGCAACGCAAACCGTACCTGCTCATAGGGAATCATTCCTGACTCGGACGGATAAAGACCGGTCCTTACCGGTTCATCCGAACTGCGGACATAAGTATTGCAGAGCGTTGGGGTCGGACTACATTTTCCGAGATTCTCTTCCCCTCTCCCCTCTCGTATCATTTTGTCCTTCGACGTTGTTGCGACTTGCCCGGCCAAACGATGGTGTCTGCCACCATCGGCAAGGGCCCAGAAGCTGTTCAGAATACCATCGACCATGTAAAGCAATCACCAGGCGGAAACCTTGGTAGCTGGTGTGTTTTCTTGATTTAGGAAACCACTCGGACCTCATCCCCCCGATTTAGGTTGCTAGGCCTCCTCGCCGTCTCGTATTTCTTGGTCAGTTTCGACTCCATCGCCGCAATCATTCGACGTCTCACCCTCGGGCATTCCCGGCTCTATCTCTAGGGTGTCTTGTCCAGCCAGGTGAGTCGCTTTTCGTGCGGCAAAAGCCCCTCGTTAACTGTGTCTTGGCAGAGTTTTACGTATTTTATGTCTTATCCTCATGATTCACCATGGTTTAAACGCCTGGTTATCGCGTGCATCGTACTTTCCATGTACGTCGATTTTTTCCATCTATCCCAGGCTCGTAACTGATACCTGTCTAGCCTACAATGGACTGTCGTATTCATAGAAGCATGGCATTGGTTTGTAGATTAGTGAGTCCTCGCCGGCACGGATCCAACCACCCACCTGACGCCCCTATCTTCAGCTACGGTGATTGGACGTGAGTTCCCGGCAAAACCTCTACATAGTCCAGTTTGTAACACAAACGTTTTGCCACCAGACGGGTTGTTCAAGTGCCCTGGACAGTCTGGATGGAACCCATCATAGCTCAACTCACCGTCTTTTGCGCTCAGTTATTTTTTGCATATCGGTGTTTCATTCTTACCGGTCGAAATCGGGTCCTCTTAATCTTATTGGTTGCAGGTGAGGATGACTCCTTCCTAAAGTAGTTTATGGGGCGACTGACGCGTCATCTCGGTAGCGATGACGACTACCGTCGCGTTGTTCACGCTCGTAGGTGTTAGCCTTGCTATTGATCCCTACAACCTAGACCTGGATCAGAAATTCAGTGCGTACTCATGTATCGTCGGTTTGGCGGATCACCTAACCAAACCCTCCGCCCTCTCCTAGCCATCCCTGCTTTGGCTGTGAATCTTTGTGAGTCTTTTGTACCTCTCTCTTCCCCCCTCATGTTCAAGCCATATTGCAGCTACCGACGCCGTCATCACGGGCCTCTCCACTTGGAAACTCATGACGTCCAAGAAAGGTTTCAACCCCAACACCGATTCTGTGGTGAATAAACTTCTTGCCGTCACATGGGAAGCAGCGGTCCCTCCTGTCATCTCTGCCAGCCTCAATATCGTTGTGTTCATTACTATGGTAAGTCTTTTACACCCGCTCCACTAAGTTATGAGGACTGACAGGTGATTAAAATGCAGAGCAGACAGAACCTCATCTACACGTTCTTCAACGTCCTAACGCCTAGGCTCTACGTGTTTTCATTGATGTTCACTTTGAACTCGTGAGTTAGAGTTCGTTTGCCACTTGCGCGATCTCCGAGTTGACCATTTCGATTTGGATAGACGAACAGCAATACGGAGTGCGCTCGACGGAGCAGCAGCCTTTGAAGGCAACTCCGCCTTCGGGCTTAAGAGATTACAGACCGAATCAAGCCACTTTAACGGGGTGCGCGTTCCTCCCCTTCGCTCCAAATCTGCTCCCTCACGTGTTGCTTTACAGAAAAACCACCGACCAACAACAACAACAGTCGTCTTTGCACCCATCGGTGGCGCAACCCGTACGACCGCGACGAGTACAACGGCCATGACGGGTACGATCGGCACCATCGACGAGCACATACAGGGCGCCAGGCCGATATCGCAGATCGAGATGCCGGTATCCGAGACGGATTTACAGATTGATTTGGATAAGTTTGATGCCGAGGTGTGTATTTCCCCCCGTGAATGGTGCGTTGAACTGGTCTGAACGTGTGTACTTCGTGTAGAGCGGGGAGGAGACAGATGCACCACCCGACGCCGTCAAGAGTGCCGAGGAGGGCCGCAAGTCATGGAACATCACCCGATGAATCTACGTCTCAAGGCGCAGTTTTTTTGCGTTGCTACACGCGTCGTCCCATCCGATATTTCATTTTTTGGCATCCGGGTATCCCCGGAGGCCTTGTCTACCTGGTTTCGCTCGCTCTCTCTTCCCATCGCATACCGCTTTCGTTTTTATTTGGGGCTTTCGATATACCGCTCTCTACGGGTTTGGGTCTATACTGTTTTCGGGTCTGTTGTATTATAGCGTAAAATCGTCGTTTGTCAATCCATCGTTTAGTCAAACGCTGTCGTGCTCTCAAGTCCATGTATTGCTGCGTACTTAGAATTGCACTATTTAGGTTTAACGAAACGTCTCAAGATCTAGGCCATATGTTGCGACTCACGAGATAAACGTTACCGGAATGATGCGAGCAAAAGTGACTATGACACGAGGACTTCCTGATTACACACATTTCGTAAAAGAGGTACAAGGTAGAGATAAGATGTAAGAAGAGTGGAGTTGACATGGGCGTGGGTAGATAGACTTCGCGAAATCCCGTGTCCGAACCAAATGGGACAACAGGCGTGCGGCGAGGTTTTCAAAACGACTGCTTAATATCCACTGGTATCGGTGTCGGGAATCTTTCCCTCCGCCTTGAGTCGCTTCCCTTCTTCCACCATTTCACGTTCGCCAGTAAGCTTACCCTTCATAATCTTGAATTTGCCCCTGAGCTTGTCTGACGTACTCGGACCGCGAGGGGAACCTGCTTCCTCGACATCGGGCGAGGTCGAAGTTGCGGGATGCGTTGGGGGCGGGGCGTGGGCAGATGCCTGGTGGGTAGCAAGGCGGTCGTCGATTGGACTGGACTGGGATTCGGTGGTGCTTTGTTCCTGAGAGGGCATGTCGAGACCGTGGTTTCCATCATGGGCGACGATGGGAATGTGAACTCTCCCCTCTTCTGCGCGCCTGTCCGTGGGTTTGGTGTCTACGGTTGGACCTGCACCTGGTGCGGACGCCATGGGATCTGCATGGGCTATGGTGTGACCAGTGATAAGACATCAGAACTCCCAGGCTTTGAAAATAAAAGGGGACGTACAGGTATGGGGTGTCTCGGGTTTGCGGTCGGTCTCGGAGACAGGTTTGTGAGGAACAGTAGGGTCGACCTCGCGATCGGCTGTGGCGTCTTGTTTGGGAGAATCGTGCTTATACATCGTTGGCTTGGCAGTATGGGACTCGGCATCCAGAGGGTTGGGGTTAGCTGAGAGATGCGGTTAGCTAGACGCCCTTGTCTAGGGGTTCTGGGCGACTGACCTCGTTCTTCCGGAAGACGGGCGACATCAGTCCCGCTGTCCGTACCAAGATCTCCAACACCTCCACGATGCGAGATATCCTTGTGATGGTGATGATGATGCTCGCGACGCTCGCCTGGTTCCCTTTGTTGACTGCCGGGATGGGTAGAATGATGGTGTTTGTGGCGGTGGTGGTGCGTATGGTGGGTCGTCTCTTCGGCCGGCTTTGTGTGCGAGGAATCACCAGAGAGATGTGCCAGGCCACGATCAGTTACAGGTTCACGACCAGCAGAATAGAGGCCAGTGCTGGGATGGGCAGCAGCGGATGTACTAACTTGATCAACTAGTGGAGATGGATGGGTGTCTTGGGGAGCAGCAGAGGTTCCTGTAGCAGCACCCGGCGTACTATGTTCGGACTCGGCTTGCGGGCCCTGTTCGCGAGAACTTTGAACCGACGGTGGTTGAGCTTCATGCGTTGGAGGTTGAGCTTCTCCGGGACGGCTATCAGAAAGAGTTGGGGGTTGTTCCTGTTGACTTTGGCCAGGTTGAGCAGATTGCGGCCCACTAGTAGTGGAGTAGATTCCTGTGACGGGTGCCGTAGGAGATTCACGAGTGGACGTTGCGCCCTCTTTATCAACGCGAGGGGAAGTTGTCTGAGCGGGGCTCTCCCCGGGTGTTCGGCGTTGATGAGAAGGCAGCGTCCCCTGCGTCTGAGATGCCTGTGCCATCGATGGTTGCTTCTCACGAGAAGCGAAGTCAAAAGGGTCGGCAACGGAAGCTCCTCCGTTAGCTTCAGGTTCGCGAGGGGCAGGCTCTACGTCAGGCGCAGTAGAGGCACCTGCTGGCGTGCCGCCTTGTGAGGTTTGGCTGGACGCCTGCTGCTCCGCAGGGATGTCGAGAGTCTGATGCTGGCCTGACAATTGTTGGGACCCATGTGTAGAGGGTGTTTTGGTTGGATGGGCATCTTGCGACGCAGAAGCTAAATTGAAGGGACCGCCTTTGTAAGGATTACGTTGATTGTCCCGAGGTTATTGCACTCACCGACTTCCGGACGATTGATCTCAGCGTTGCTATCAGCCCTAAGATCCCCAGGGCCTTGACCAGATATATCCTTTTGAGGCTGAGACTCACGACCACGATCGTCGAGCGACTTGATTACATTATTATCCCGCGGCGCTGCGGCGTCTGCGACTCCCCCGGGAAGTTGGACCTCACCAGGACGGCTGTCGGATTGTGTAGACGAATCGCGTTCGGGAGGGTGGGGAACTTCGTCGCCGGGCTGCGTAACGCCTACAGACCGAGCGGGATCCCGGTCCGTCACGGGTTCGCGAAGCCCTGCATCGGAGGGCGAGGAAACATGTGCAAGAGGAGCTTCGCGCTGATCAACTTGTGGGGAGGCGGCCGGTGGTTCGCCAGTCGTTTGAGTGGGGCTATGGGTTGCTTGAGGGGCTTCAGGTGAATGATATTGATCCGAGAATTGCGATCCCGGAGCACGCGAGACTAGAAAATATGGTTTAATTATCAACGCAGAGTCGGAAGATAAGATGAAACGTACCGTCGGTGTTGGCCCCGATGACGTCCCGTGGCTCTGTCGCCGTGCTGTGGGCCTGCGCAGGGTCTTGTTGATTAGAGTCGAGGTCCTTCTCAAGACCAGACCGAGGCGTTTCTATAAATATCTGTCAATTGAGGGATGAGTCGACTGCAAGAACAGGAAACCTACCTTGACGGGCGGCCGAAGAACGATCTGAAAGGAGGCCAGTATCTCCTATCCCTCTCACAAATGGCTGCTCGGCCGCATACTGCTTTGAGAAATCGTGCGTCTGGCCTTCGGAGCCTGGCCAGTACAAGAATATCACTACCACATGAACATGAACATCACTTGGGTGATGTACCTTCGATGATACCAGAATCTCCTACTGCTGCCTCTAGCGGATGTTTGTCTTCGCCATGTTGCAGATCATGGGCAGCCTGGCTGGGTTGGTCGAAACCGGCTTGGAGGTTGTCACCAGATTGAAGACGATCTGGATCGAGGAATCAGGAAACGATAAGAAAACTCATTTTTGCATTATGCTAACCTCCATGAACTCGATATGAATCGGAAACGTGCGCGTCGTCTTGGCCGGTTGTGTTCGTTTGGCCGGTTTCGGGTCGGCTCGACATGTCTGGTTGCTGGGTGGCTGAGACTAGGTCAATTTAGATAAGGGAAAAATAGACCGAAAAACCCCTCACCACTGGAAGGAGCATTAGATCCAGACAGGTCACCCTTCCCGGGCAAACTGTGCTGGACTTCTGTGTTGGCCCCTTGTCGTTGTTCGGAGCCGGGCTTTTGATCGCCACTGAGAGGGTCGTTGTAAACGTTGGAGGAAGACATTATTGGTTATTGAGATTTGCGGTGGAAGTTTCCCTCCCGGCAGGAGTTAAATAGGTCAAGGAAAATGACGCAGTATGCGAGCTCATGACGGGTATGACGACGATGTGACGCAGCGAGGGTCACAAGTTTAGCGTCGTTCCACTTTGAGAAGACCTGCTGGCCAGAAGCTCCACGCGACGATGACGAGTTGGGGACCGTGGGTGATGTTCGTGGCCAACTTGTCGGTTAACATCGACGTGAGAGAACGGCAACATCACGATCTACCACGTGACAGCTCTTTTCACGAGACGAACCTGACGACGTCATGGCTCCATGGTCGCCTTGGACCACATATATAACTCCGTCCAGATCCCAATTCTCCCCTCAACAACCTCGAAATGTCTTCTTCCAACGTCACGAACGATTCCACCTCCGGGTCTAACCTCAGGCCGCTCGTTGATCCTTTGCCCGGTCAACAGAAACCCGAACAACAACCTACACAACAGCCAGGCTATCTGAAACAGGCATACGATGGCGCCACATCCCTCGCCACCACTGCGGCGAACACGCTTTCCAACGCCTGTGAGCTGAATCACCCTCTCCTGGTAAACACAACTGACATCTTTGCAGTCTCCGGTATGACAATCGACTCTTCTACCCAGCATCGCAATCAACAATCCCATGTTGGCGGTGTAGACGACTTGGGCACGAAGAGCGACAGTGACGTGGCCCGACTCCCGGAAGAACGAGGTCAGTGTACCAAGGAACTTTACTCGACCTGTTGCTTACGTCCACTGGTATTAGCAAATCCGGATCCCCTTGGACACAAAGGTACCGATGATGTCTCTTTGGACGACCCTGCCATTTCCGATCCCGCTACCATCCAATCTCGTCTCAACGCGCGCAACCCTCCCCAACCTTATCCAGAGCAACGGGGTGACAAAGACTACCGCAACCATCTTCCTCATGTTGGAGGTGTCGGTGATCTCGGCACAAATAGTGAGGCGGACGTCGTTCGTCTTCCCGAGGAAAAGGGTCCGTCTTGTGCCTTCGCAGTGCTGTTTGCCTTGTCCTGACTCTACTCATGTGTAGGCAATCCTGACCCGTTCGCTGACCAAGCACCCACATCAACTCTTGCGGTAGCTCCCACCTCCTCGGTTGCCCCTACCTCACAGGCGCCTTCCAGTACCACGCCACCCGGCCAACAAAAGTCTTGGGATCATCGTGGCCATGCTGGCACAGCTACCGACGCCACCCAGCCAGGTCACTCGGGAGGCGTCACTGGGTCAAACCATGACGTCGATCATGGCCTTGGTATGCCCCACAAGGAACATAAGGAAGTTGCCCAACACCACCACCACATTCGCGACAAGGATCAGAATGTCACGGGCGCACACGAGGATGGATCGCCGACTGACGACAAGGGCCCGTCGAGGATGGACAAGCTGAGAGGCAACCTGATGATTGCCAAAGGCAAGCTCACAAAAGGACACGAAGAAGTCGAGCAGGGTAAACGACTCAAGACGACTGGAAAGTCCGTTGACCCGGAACAAGGTATGCAAGAGGGGAAGTAGCACAATTAAATACCGTTCCCGCCTCTTTACCTGTGTACTTGTATCTGCGTTGAGTATACGTATTGTCTATGAAATCGGCTTGGCATTTGTAAAGTTCCATGTATACCACTCATTGACGCGGGGCTTCCATGAATGGATGCCTAAACTGACGTTCCAGGACCGAACCATTATGGCGCGCATTACCCGCTAGATATCTCGACATCATGTAAACCTAATATTTCAATGGAAACACGACGCAGAACATCCCTAATAATATTGAGCAAGAGTTGAAAAATCACCCGTCACCTTCCTCGTCGTACCGCCAGCCGCATTATTACTTATCCACTTCTCATAGTTAAACTTGGCAGGTGGAAGACCCATCATCTGTGCTGCCCATCCACTGAGGTTTGTGGTGCTCGCGCTCAAGCCAGGGTCGCTGCGCATCGTGTTGTAAGCGGGAGCACCAACCAGACGCACGCCCGCAGGAGGTTGTTCGCCAACAATGTCCCAGACGCTGTGGATATAGCCACTGTAAACCTTCTCTGTTTGGGACTCTCCAGCTTCTTCATCCAAATCTTCTATACGGGGTTCATCTCCGCCACTCGTACCAGTGCGAATCATTTCGTGGTACAAGGCGAGATCTTCCCTCGGCGCAGAGGCGGAAGAGTCGCGGAGGGCTTGGTATTGTCCGATGTACCTGCGAAATAGTCAAAAGGTGTAAACCAGCCCAACTGCTTAGAAGTATATTATCCGCACCATTGATACTCGGCCTCTTCTTCTCTGCTGACGGTGGGTGACATCAAACTTGCCACAACCTCTTCCAACGGTGGGGGATCGCTAGAATGTCGATCCCCGGAGTCCTTGCTCGATTTAGATCGACCGTGAATGGGATCTGCAGTATCTGGGTCAAGGCTTTTGTTTGCCTTCCGACTCGGTGAAGTAGATTGTGGAGAGCCTGCCATCCATCTGCGGACGCCGTCCATCAATCTATAAGAAATCGTTCAGTGTGATCAGTTGTTATGAGTTATTGGGAGAGACGTTACCGCGGTTGCTGAGCGGAGGTCCCTATCCGCCGGACGAAGGGGCTAACTTCCATCGCGGGGACCGGTTTCCTGTTGACATTTAGATACGGTTAATCATAGGCCACCGCTGTAACAGACCATCGACGTACCCGGTCAACCCAACACTACTCATCATTTGGAACGTGAAATGCTTCCCAAGACTCGTGAATAGCCTCGGTCGGTAGTATTCATCCCAGTAATCTCCTTTGGCATTGACAAAATCGCACAGTCCTGTCGTACATTCGTCAAGGTTGAACAAGGGTTCAAGATGCTTCGGGTTGTACCACTCTCGGTATGGACGATGGGATGGGAGACGCTTGCTCGACATTGGCGCGCTTAGTGGACGGCCCGGTGTTACAGTTGTTGGTGACGTTTCTGGTATTCCGAGAAACACGTTGATTGCCATTTGTTTATCGGCGTCTTTGAAGAAGGTGGGTCAGTGGCGGGTGCTTCTGCCTCGGAGTTGGCTCACCGAGCATGGAGTTCGCGTAGAACCTCCTGATATTTTCGATCATATCTCGGGAGTGGCTATTCCAATGGGGTATCCGACGATATGTTTCCACTCGATTCACCAGTGCGCTGCCGGTGTACTGTAGAGCAATAGCTACGATAACCTGTTCAGCGGGCTAAACGAACATTACAACCGTTGATGACACTCACTGTCGCCGTGATCGTGATACATCTGGGTCAACATGTTTACCGCGTCAGAGTCGAATTCCAGGTTCGGGTCGTCCACAACTCCAAGGGCATAGAGTTGGTGTCCGAACGCCCGTTTCCCGAACACAAACTGTGCAGCGTTGGTGCGGTCAAGGCAATCGACACAATTGGTGCGGCAGACACCGTTCTGCAGTTGTATGGTGGATCGATATGGTTTACCCCTGTGGTATGTAGAGATGATGAGCTATATTTCATCAGCTTGACTGAAGGACGTACGTTCGCGATTTGTGCGAGACAGGCTCTGGTCCCGAATGGAAGAACTTGGTTGTCTCGATGGACTCTTCGGCAAGGTCCTCGAGGTACCCAATCACATCTCTCTTCTTCCTAGAAAACGATTACGTTTGTTCGTTGAACCTCATCCTGGGTGAAACGATGTACCTACTCTTTATATGCCTGGGACATGTCCCAGGCGTTATATATGAGCTTCTTCCCTTCAGGCAGAAATTGGTTCAAGTATTCAACACAGTGAGTATACTCTCCCAGAAGTTTGGACTCCCTGGGTTGCGGTTCACGAGCCTAAATGGTACGATTGGGAATACTTCATGATGCAAGTAACGTTTTCTCACTTTGATGAGGTTCAACACAGATATAGGGGTTCCGTAGCGAGCGAACAGGTTATCGAAATGGCGGGATGCAGCAGTGAAGAATGGATCTACAACGGTTACTATGGAGTGATGGCTAGTAAGTTTAAGTGGAGGTATGAATCACGTAACTTACTCTCAATAGGAGGCCTGACATGTGTCTGGCTCGTGTCTTGGGCCCAGAAGATGGGTATACTGCCACGATACTGAAGTATGTCAAGCCCAAACTCGAACAACCGATTGAAGAAGGGTCATTCACCTGTACGTAGCTAGTGAAGTTTGCATTAGGACAGCGGCCGGTACTCGCGTTGGAAAACCTAGGCTTTGGTTGATAGAACGAAGTGGTGTTGGCTTCGTACACGATTTGTTCGGTTTCCACCTCATTTGCCACATTTCCCTAAAACGAGATGTAGAGATGCACTCATCAAGGAGGGTCTGATGCTTACTTCTTCGTTGACGCCTCGTTTCAAGTAGCGTGCCCCCGCAAAATGTCGAGACCGCCTTGCGATGAGCGTCACATAAACAACACGGCCAAGAACAGACAGTTCTAGGCGCAATTTAGTTAATTCAAGTTGAGGTGAAGGCGTCCATAAACTTACTGGCTTGATCGATGTGCCCGTAGACGAGTGGTAAGACCCAATGACTCTTGATCGACGTCGTCTCATCGTCTTTCTGACTTCGGTCGCCAAAAGCAGACTCGAGCATATGATGGTTCCAAGCGTAGCGGTCATTGAAGCAAAAAATGTCCGAGGTTCGGTCTTTCCGAGTAAGATTGTGTTGGAGGGTTGATGTTAGGTCGTAGGTATAGCTGAAGTAGAAGTTCCGCGACATATCGACCTGTCGGAACGCATTCATAAGCCTATAAAAGGGTTCAGAAGGAGGTAGAGGATTGGAGTCACGGTCAAACGTACCTCTGCTCCTCGGCGGGGTTGTCCACTTTCATGGTTGTCACCGAGTACATGGACGTATCTTCACAGTGGTAGATATAATGACCACCAATAAGGGCGACAACGGCACGCTTCGAGATTACAATCATGTACCATCCGGCGGTGAAGCGGATGAATCCTTGGAGTACGAGACCAGAAGGATAAGGTCAAAGCCCCTGAACAACGGAGTGTTTCAGACGTACCAGCAATCCCAAAGAAAGGTTGAGATTTCTGCAGGCCTCCACTACTACGATTCCCATCTTCAATCATTTTTAGCATGTCTTCCATTTCCTTCGAGCTATACACCACATTCTCTTCAACCACTTCTAGCTCGCTCCCAGTTGTTCGTTCAATCTTGAGCATCCGATGGCGGGATTCGGTGCTATCCGAGCATACGATGTAAAAGCGTCTTTTGTTCTCGTATAGAATGAACTTGTTCGGCACCATTTCATTGGAGTTCGACGGTGGCCCATTTCCGGGTAAGGTATTCGGGTGGGTGGGCGCAGTCAATATGGAAGCCGCTCGACGGTTGCCACCGGGTTTCCGTGGGTCACCACGCCGCGAGTACTGGGATGAAGCATAGTCTTTGACTACGGCTGGGATAGGGGACACGTTCGTACTGTTGAAACCTCCGGATCCGGGAAGAGGCGATAATGTATCTTTAGGATCTTCAAAGCTTCCAGTTACTGGCGAGTCTAGAATAGCAACTGGTTCAAGGGAGTTGGCGTTAAGTCGGTATAGAGAATCGAGGGACGTGCTTTTTTCCGACATAAGGCTGGTGGTCGACCCGCGGATGGGCGGAATTCCACATCGCCGTCCGCGCGGCCGGTGACTTGTAACTTCGGCTTCTACTTAATCGGCTTCTAAGTTCTGACCAACCTTGTTTGTGGCGTCTTTCGCACGTCGACTCCAACCGACTTACAGTATGACCCCCACCCACTGACCTTGATCAATTCCATGGTCCAACTCCGAAAGCGAAATCCAGTATCATACGCAACGCTTCAAGATATTGGTGATGACGAGACCGATAGTCCTAATGCACCCGTCCAACAAAGAGCAGAATCGCCTGCCAGCGACTCGGAATTCTCTGCGGGCCCGCCCGTTCAAGAGGAATCAGATGCATCAGAGGGTATGAGCGATGCCGAGGGCGAGGATGCAGACGACGAACCTGCGCAAGAATCCGACGATGACGACGAGTCAGTCGTACAAGTTGCCACCGGTTCTTCCAAACGTCGACGGACCCAAGGGGTAGTTCTTGAACCAGATGGTCTGACTTCCAAGCTGGCCACTTTGCCTGTACCTCAGCGACAAGACGCCACACATGCACGAGCGGCTCAACTCCAATCTCTTGCTTCAAGATATGCCCTCCTGAGACCTTGGCCCGTCTATATTAGAGATGGCCGGCCTTGGGTCCTGTCTCGCCAGCCTGATATATTTAAGGACACAGACGCTGAACTACTCGATCTCCTTACGACAAAGCGGGATCCTCGGCACAAATGGAAACTCGTCCTTAGCCCTGGTCCCGCTTGGCAACTAATGGAGGATAAAAGTTGGTACAAGGAGTACACTCGACCCATCTTAGGGACAGGCAATGACATGGAGGTGGATAATGGATCATCTGCATCAGCGGCTCCCTCGAATGCCGAGAAGCAAACCAGGCACGATGTGCTTGGAACACGACCTCTTGCGTATGAAAATGTATCTCTGAAGCAGGATGACATTAGTATCCTTCAAAACGAGTATGTAACAATCATTTCTAAGTTTCCCGTGTAACCCTTCCCGTTGCAGAGAAGCGCTGCCCTTTATCCCGCGCAGCAAGACGGATGGCGATCGTCAGGTTCCGCTGTCATGCTATTTCGGGCCATACCCTAACCAATCAAAGCGTGATATGAACCCCTTTGACACGATTTCAATCTCAGAGTTCATCCCTGGGAACACATCGCACGTATTTAGCGCGGGGGCTCCTGTGTGGGGCATAGACTGGTGTCCCATCGCAGACAAGCATGCACCGCG
Source organism: Tulasnella sp. 403 (assembly GCA_019632305.1). Lineage (NCBI taxonomy): Eukaryota > Fungi > Basidiomycota > Agaricomycetes > Cantharellales > Tulasnellaceae > Tulasnella > Tulasnella sp. 403. Next base: position 460 of record WSTW01000287.1, on the reverse strand, counting down.
TGAGTCTCTCTCGTATCTATATAGACATGGATGGGACCAAGGCTTACGAGCCGTAAAGATAGGGCAGGAAAACAGTATGTTGCTGTCGGCCCCTTCCCTTCAAGGGAATATAGCCCCAAAATCGGTATTCGTACCAAGCGTCCAAGCGTAGGTTCCATTCAGATATGGTCTTTTCACCTTCGGACTATGCAAACGGGCGAACGACTCAAAGATGACCCGGGAACAATGACATGCGAGATGGTGCTTGGAATCGACAGTGGACCGGCGTATATGATCAAGTGGTGTCCTCTACCGTCTCACGACTCTGTAGGTTGTCATTGACGGGGATCCAATTGTGGTTCATCTGACTTTCAATCTAGTGGTCGCCTCCAACTTCGGAACAACATGCCATACGCAAGCTTGGTATCCTCGCAGGCGTCTTTGCTGATGGCTCGTTATCGTTCTTCGCGATCCCCGACCC
>WSTW01000286.1:0-24769 GCA_019632305.1 Tulasnella sp. 403 | reverse complement strand
CCTCAGTGGAGAAGAGGGCAGTGGAGCGCACCAGTGGAGTTCCGAGTGGGTCAGAGGAGCTAGTCGTCATGGGAGTGGGGACAGCGCCGGGCGTGGTGTTGTGATGCAATGCTGAGCGGGGTTTGAACAGTAGTCCTTGTGCGTCACTGCGAACCTTGGTGGTTGGCTTACGTGGTGGTGTAGAGAGTCAGACGGCGTCAGCATAACTGAGTGTGGGTAGAGCACCTTCAGCACCGGGCTGTGAGAGACTGGGCAGGTTGTAGGTGTGTACTGTGGGCGGCGAGGTAGAGAATTGAACACGGGGACCTGAGGCGTGAGAGTGTAGATGCGGCATTGTTGAGGACGAGGGATCAAGTTGCGGAGGAGCCGTGGGAGAGTTGACTAGGGTGTCTAGGAGAGCGCTGGGCGCTTCAGGGGATGCAGTAGGTGGGCGCAAAGGGTTGAGAGAGTGGTAGAGTGGGTCCATGAGTGTGGCATCGGCCTTAGCTTTGCCTTTGCCTTTGTCCTTTGAGCGTAGTCGTGACAGTTTCTTGGAGGGCTAGAACCCCCCATTTGTTCTTTTTCATTAGCCTTGCAGCGGTAAAGAGTTTGTTATCTGGTCCCCTTGCGGGGCCAGTACCTCAAATGTTAAGGGTGGCTAATCAGAGTGTGATCCGATTGGCCTTGACCTTGGGGCTTCTTCTTCTTTGTGGGGCCCCTTGGTTATGATCATCGCTTGAGCTGTCACGTTGGGGCTGATCTCCACCCCCCATGATAGGGTTTGGTAGTTGTACTTCACTGTTCCCAGCCAAACCATCCTGGGAAGGGAAGGTTTGACCATTATTACCGGAGCGGGCCTCGGCACGTGTCACCCTGAGGCGAGCTGCGTGTCTTATCGTCGCTTGTTCAATCAGCTGGTCAAGCGGCTGAAGGCCGGGCTCCCGGATGTGTTTGCCAGTCGAGACGATGATGCCACCGTTGCTTGTGCGATGTTTGCTAAACCCTTGTTCGATCTATGTTCTTCGAAGTTCCAGTCAACACCAAAACGTGAAGGTAAGTCCGTCGAAGTGTCCAGCTTTATGGATGCTATAAATTCCTGCAAAATTAAGGCTACGTACCTGCACGTCGTCAACCTGTTGGTATTCCTTGGATGCGGTACTGGGTAGACGTCGCAGAAAGTTACGTCCACCACTGCGACAATGTCTACGATGCGCAGTTCATTGTCTCCTATAGGCTCTGGCTCGTACAACACGTGGAGCATCTAGGGCCAATCTATGTAAGGTCAATTCCGAAATCTGAATCTCACCATTCCCAGGCAAAGCAACTCCTCCGCGTTGCTTTGTAAACGCCGGTCTGGATATCCCAGCAAGATTGTTTTGTACTTACGACGTGCTACCCTTAACCATTTGGTCAAGTTGCATGTGGCGCGCTGCCGTTATGACGGATCCCGGGAACTCCGTTGTCCGGGGTTCAAAACGTCTGGACATCGGAATCACAAGGTTTCGCCCCGAAGACGCTTCTTATCCCTCTTGCACATGGCAGGAAGGGGCTACCATGACCATACAAGGAGCCTCTTCCCAACCGCGTTTCGTTCGGGTTTGGATTACGTTGACTGACGTCCTTTCATCGCCCAATGATTCCCCGGGCCAGACGGGTTCGGGCGCTGTGTTGATTGGCCGTGGGGAGCTTCTATGCCAACCTTTTGACATATGACGATGAGGTTGCATGCGACCGGTTTCCTCATCCAGCCTAAACGTTATAGGAGGTTTGAGCCTCTTTGATAACAACAGTGGCGCGTGTTTTATACCATACGGATCATCTAGAGGCAAGGAGCTTCCTCTTCCTCCCCTGATACTACCGCCTTTTCAGCCTGTCGAATGTACTCTCGCAGGTGGATAGGCTTAGAAACGACCAATGCCCGACTATGACGTTGCCTTCTTGATTGACATTACTGAAAAATCTCAAGTCACTGTTTACACAAATAGTAAGTACTCTAGATTCTCTCCCTTGTCATCCTTCTGGACTCAGCCCGTCGCGTTTCAGTTGCGGCATGGTGCTGGCTCGTATGGGATTGGGGTAAGTGGACAACCCCATGATCTCGAAACACCAGCTGAGCTATCCATCCCCGCAGCATCGATGTTCGATGATGAGATTAACTTTATTTGGGTAAGCTGGAGATGTTGTTGTGCGGGCACAATGCCTGATGACCTCCTGGTAGCTTGCAAACTGGTCACTGTCCAAACTACTCTATCTCTCCACCCGCTACTTTGGTCTATTTCTTCTTACTGTCGAAGCTATTTCTGAGACCGGATCATGGAACGACAAGGTGAGTCTTTGGATCCTCTCAATCCTCGTCGTGTGTCACTTATGCCACCTCTGAAATAAATTGAAGTTTTGCAACTTCTACTTCTCAGTAGTTGGAGTTGGTACAACTCTCATACTCTATCTGGTCGAAATTGGGATGCAGTTCCGCGTGTACGCGCTGTACGATGGATCGAAGTGGATACTCTACTTGAACGGCGGCATCTTCCTGGTCGAGGTCATAATCCTGACAACGCTGTTAGCAGTTGAGCGTACATATCATCTGAAAAGTAAGCATCGTGGTTGAGAACCGTCAACTATGTTCTAATAGTCAATATTGCAGTAATCCACCCACCACTCCCTGGCTGCTGGAACAGCGAGCGACCACGGCTCATCCTTGTCACCTGGTTCATCGCCCTAGCATACGAACTCTATCTTTTCTCCCTTGTCGCCTACAAGGCATACGTCCGCTGGCGAGACGAAGGGCGCCTGATGGGCATGTTCCGGATCATGTTCAGAGATGCCGTCCTGTGGTTTATCCTCATCACGGGTCTCTTGGCATGGAACGCATTCATGTTTATCATATCAGAGGTGTGAATCTCGTTTGCCCTCGCGGTATTTGTTGACTGACAAGCCTGTACAGAGGGGTTATATATTCCTGGGACTACCGTTTCTTCATGCCGGCGCATGCATATGCGGTTCACGGCTAGTAGTGAGCATCCGTAAAGCTCACTACTACGCTGCTCACCAAAGCACCGTTTATGTCGCGCATCGGGAGGGAACGGTCGCTGCGGCACTTCGAGTCCAACCTCCCGAGATCAGCAAGTACCTACCAAAGCCTCCATCGCGGGCGCGTTCTCGGCCAAAGAACATCGTCGTGCGCAACCTTGACTCGGAATGGTATCGAGCTGATTCGGAGGATTCGGAAGATGGAATTGCGATGGATGAGATAGGGAGTTCTCTGCGCACCATGCGACCAGCATCCCCTCCGCCTTCACACTATTTCGCTCAACGGGTTGTGACGGCCATGTCATCTTTTACACGTGAACTGAAGGAACTCGAAGCAGGAGCTGCCATTGATTCGCCCGAGTGGGACGACAAAGGGAGGTCGTAGAAGGAATATCTGTGATGTCATGCTTTCGCGCAGAGCATCATCTCAGTTATCAAGTCAACTTTCTGTGTTCCGGTATACTCAAAGCCCGTCTCGTAATTGTATTATGGCATTTTGCAGCCCAATCTCCAGACATTGCGTCTAATGGCGACCAAGCGCTTCTTGGCACTCACCCATACAAGCCGATCTGTTGACTGCTTCTGGAAAGACAACAGTTGGCATCTGTGGTTAGTATACAGTCTCGATGAAGCTTATCAACACGGCCCAGTCGCTCCGGCAGGCAAGTCGCAACATTCACGGACTTGAACCTCAAACGGATAGAATGGTGGAGCCTTCTTTCTCGACGGACCAGCAAATCCTCGTGATACAAGAACTCTTGGAAAGGTGGCTTGAAAAATAGAAAGTCTCGATGGAAAGTTGGAGGAGCGGATGCACCCATCCACGATCATGTTCGACTCCACGGGGTTTCATTTGGTGTCGTAGGTATACTCTTATAAGGCATTGTCTCCGACCTCGTTTGGGGGATGTCGCTCAGCCATTCGTGTCGCTCATGTACTTCGAACAGAAGTACTGATGGGTTCCATACATCATAACGTTGCGTAACATAATTATATGCAGCACACGTAATAGAAACAAGATGACAGCACTGAGACGGATGAAAGATAGGTGAAGAGGAGGATGTCCTAGTCACAAGGATCGAAGGTCAAGGACTATAGGGGAGAATCAGTATCGATATGTCGCGAGTTTACGACCGTTGCACGCACAACCGGAGTCGGCTTCGGCCAAGTGGGAAATGCCGAGCATGTGGAAGTATCCACCGCAAAGATCAGGTAGGAATCACGCACGAGGGGAACGAGACTTTCTCGAAGCCCTATACCGAGCCTATCATCAGCACCAATTGTATATCTTAAGGGTGCACTTACAATTCGCACTATGTCTCACGCTGATAGCGTGGTTCGCATTGACGTGGAAGACGGAGCATAATAAAAAGCCACTAACATGGACTGTTGCCCTTCGAGTCATGCCAGTAGAGTCGGTGGTTCCAACAAGGCGAGCATAACTGATGACAATATCAATCATCCTGTGAGATAGGAAAAGCTGATCGACCCCTTACTCCGGAGAACGCGCAGCGTAGCTAGGCAATGGCTTGTTCCAATGAATCGCAAGTTTGTCGCATGCGCTCGAGTGATTCTAGAGTCTGCGTCAGCAAAGATGCGTATGACCGGTCCCCGTACGTACCACGAGATCAATCTCTTTCAAAGGATCAGTTTGGTTAACCCGAACCGAAAGGGCAGTTTCTCGAGGACCAAGGACGCAAAAATATCCCAAAGGGTTTGGATCACGTTGCAAGTACAAACTGATTCCACCACCCGTTGCTCGAATGACGCCTATTCGTCCAGGCCGAGCCGTTTGCGGGGCAAGCGGAGCAGGGGGCGCGAGTAGAGCAGGTACAACCCGCGGAGGCAAAGCCGCAGCAGGGGTCGGAATAATAGCCCTGGCCCAAATATCAGCCAAACATCAGACTGAAAATAGCACATCAACAGCCTTACGATGCTATGATTGATTCAGAGTCTTTTGATTCCCGGTAAATGGAGTCTCTTGAATCTCCAACCCCTTCTGCTTCGTCCTCTGGGGAGGGGTATTTCTTCAACAACTCCCGTTCGAGGGAGACCCAATCATCCCGTACATCTGACTCAAGCAATGCATGCCACCTTAATGCCTTTCCTTCAAGACATGTTCCCACGAATTGGGCAATCCATTGGCGATCGTTGCTCTTCCCCATAGCGAACGCGTAACGGCGTACTTTACGAACGAACTGCTCGCATTCCATTCCGCTTCGGCCGTAGAATACAATGTCATCTTCTTCTAGTAGAATGGAGCTGGTGGTAGACATTGGTCGAATGTTGAAGAAGTTTGGTGACGTCGGAGGCCGGCGAACAGGTAGCCACGGCAGTTTGCTTTTGCGGTGTCTCACGGTTAGTAAGCTGTCCAAGGCCCGACATTCCCCGCCAAGGCATCCCTTTGGCCGTGCAGCGGGAACCTCTTCCCCCGCTTCTTTCTGGACGTCTCTGACCAACTTGGTCATAGTCATCGTTAAAGACATTAACCGCAGCAGCCCAGTTCCGTCGTTCTCCGAATGCCCAGAGTTTTCGCTTCCCCTTGGGCAAGAGCTATCTTGATGGATATCGCCTAGGACAGGCTGCGCAGTAAGCAGTCAACGTCAACCCCTGTACGGCTCATGCAGCTTATTGGTCCATCCTCGGGCCTACTCCACTAGCTATGCCCTGCTCACCAGCATATACTATCGCACCGTATGATACAGAGCCAAGCCTTGACCCACACGTGCCGCCGGAAGCCGGTCGAAGGTGCTCAAGGACCAGATCTCCGGGGCACCTCTGACAAGCACAGAAGAGGAGACCCATGGAAATGCCCACGCCGATTAGACCGATTGAAACACCGTCAGGCTTGGACGTAACCGCTGCCCCTCTTCCCACCCGATACGTTATGCATCTTCGTTAAAAGTCGTTAGCCCCTTTGCCTTTCACCTTTGCGAGTTACTGGCCCCCTCTAAGCTTGCAATCGGTATGTCTAACTCTACGGACCCGAGCCAACAACCTTTTAATCGTACGTCATCTAACGTGCTTGCGTCTCACCGGAGGCTTACGAGTGACGTTTCCTAGCTAAGACGGATACCTATTACGGCTATCTCGTCGATGCCCCTTCTTCAATTGCACTCATAGTTCTGTTCTCGCTCACCGGAGGTACGCATAGTTGCAATCAAACCACAGCTAAAACAACTCACCGGGTATCCTCCGTAACAAGCCGTGCATTTGGCACAATCCATCTACCACCGTGTATGGTGGTTGACACCGACAATGTTTCTTTGTGCGCTCGGGGAAGTCCTTGGCTGGATCGCGCGGTACTGGTCATCACAAAACTATTTGAAACTCGACCCCTTCCTCATGCAGTACGTTGTTTTGACCCCTTGCAACTCTTGCTCTTTGTCCGAACCCGGATGTTACAGGATATGCTGCACCATCCTTTCGCCATCGTTTTTGGCCGCCGGCCTCTTTTTCATCCTGGGGATAATCATCAACCGCGTGGGGCCGCAATATGCCACTCTCCCACCCCGCGTATTCTCAACCATTTTCATCTGCTGCGATTTAGCATCACTAATCGTTCAAGGCGCCGGTGGTGGCATCGCTAGTACGTCCTTCCAAGCCGGCGGGAGTCCCGATCCAGGGGGGAGGATCATGCTTGGTGGAATTGTCTTCCAACTCGGTGCGTGCTGCCTGCACAGGTGTCATCTCGTTCTCTGCTCAAGGCTTTTTAGTGGCGATCACGATGTTTGCCGTCACCGCTGTCGAGTTCTTTGTTCGGTGGGGCTACAACAAGCCCGTTCCAAGCAAAATGGCGGGCGAACCTACTCCCTCACAAAGACCTCCCATGTCTCGCGATATCAAGTATATGACGTTCGGCATGACCCTCGCCACAATATTTCTCTATATTCGGTAAGTTGTCATGCCTATCCGGTGGTGTCCACAGACAGACTTTTGGTAGGTCGATATACCGTACCATAGAACTCATCAATGGGTGGACCGGACCTATTATTCAAAACCAGGACCTTTTCGGTGAGTCAGCGTTCGCAAGCGTTCGGGTAGGACGTTGACGCGCTGAACCTTGAAGACTGGTGCGACGGTGCTGCCATCTTCGCCGCGCTTGTAACCCTGAACATTTTCAATCCTGGAAGGCTGATCTATGATCGCGATCGAAGGGCAGCTACGGAGGACGACAAAGCTGCTGGTTCACCCACAACCCATAGCCCCGATGAGAAAAGCCCCGATGAGATAGCATAAATGGTGTCACTCCTACCTCTCGCCACCCAAAACGTATTTGCAATTTACATCAACTTGATAACTATCGTTAGACGGGTTCCCTTACTCATCCATTTGTATCATTAGTCGTTTTCAGCATTCTGTTGCCCTCACTGATTGAGTTGTTCGTGTCTGTGACCATTCACATTCATAAATGGGAAATGGAACCTTGTGTTATGCGCGAAACGGGAGAGACAAAGTGGACTGTTGAAACCGTGTCAATAGAGGAGATATTGACGGAGAAAGGACAGGTAGAGATCATGATGAGGACGAGTGTTCTGACGGGGCGGAAGTGGAGGATTTGTATTCAAAGTTCTCGCCACGTGCTTCTAACCTCGCTCGAGCTTCTTGTAGTGCCCAGGTTTGGATGCTAAGCCATCACAAGACGGTATCAACACGTCTAATTGAATACCATACTTTAAGGACGATACGAACCTGGTGTCAGGCTTGTAGTACAACCCCACAGCGGCGACGGCCATCGACCCAAACATTCCCACATACCAAAGCAACTCCCATTCCTCCCACTTGCGTTTCTGGCCAGCTGGCAGTGGCTATCAAGTTCAGGATGTGCAAAACGAATGTTACTCCTGCTACAAACAGCTGAAAGTGACCATATACTGACCTTCTCGCCGAATATCCATCCAGAAGGCTGGTTATAGTGCGTTCCACCTCCACCCCCCTGGCGACGCGCAGAAGTTGCCAAACTCCGTCGGAAGGTACGGGAGACTGGGCGAGCTATCGAGTTCATGGTTGTAGATATGTGCGGGCAAAGTTGTGATGTGGACTGGAAGGGGTCGGACAGACTCGGGGAGTAGAATTATGTTCGGGTGATGTAATATCAAGCCGTGGGAGGATTTCTACATTCTCTTCGGACAACTTTTGACACCCAACCGCAGGACGTGTTCGAAGGATGTTTCTTCGGGCTTTGTTAACCTCAAGTCGGCCACTTGCTTTACGGGCCCGTCAGCCTGTTTTGTCTATCCCCTCACGACTCTCCTCGACGCCCCTCTGCTCTCATACTCACCCAACTGCATCTACTCCGGCCCTTGTACGCGGGATGAAAGTCCGGTCATCAGTCAAAGTCATGTGTGATGGCTGTTCGGTTGTTAAGAGGAAGGGGAGGGTCTATGTTATCTGCTCGAAGAATGCCAAACACAAACAGGTGAGCCGCAATACAAGTCATGCTCAAAGTCCGTCGTGCTCATTTGGTCAATTAGCGACAAGGATGAATAACGTTAGGAATCCGACCCCTAGAGACCCCCTGGGATCTAACTGCCTTACTTGTAATTCACCTGCAGATATATCATCCTGTTTATCCCTCTTGTCGCATCCACCCACCTGGTGCAACGCACTTGCGTTGAATTAGCGACACGAGTTCAATACGATTGAGGCAATAATCGACATACGGGCAATTACATTATCAAGAAAGAGAGAGAGACAGGAGGGACTACCAGAACCGAGGTGGGATGGAATGATCTGTCACCTGAAACGACGAGTCTTCTTCGACAGAAACAAGAAGAGGGAGAATAATTACAAGACGATAACGGCGAGGGAACACGACTGACGACATCTAAGCGACACAAGAACCGTTAGAGTGGATAGACGACCAGAAATGACCAACTGACGCGTCATCATCACCTCAGTAACAGACTCTTAGCACCTCGAAAAATCAACTCCGTCCACCCCTCCGTACTCTGTCCATCGTCTTTCCAAATATCCAACTTCTCTTCGTTCGGGGAGAACAAGAACGGGACTTTGCCGTCGCCGGTCTGGGCGTCATATGCACTGCGTTTCGTCGTGTCATCGGCCAACGAAGTGAGGTCAGGGACGGTCGCTGCCCTCCTCTTCTCCGATAGCGTCGAATGTAGCGCATCGTAAGAATGAAACATATGCTCGTGCTCGTAGACGGGCCCGCGATAAGTCGGTGCAGCACTGACTTTAGCAGCCACGGCCAGGGCAGTGTAAGCAATGCCACCGACGCGATCTTCGGTTCGAATGTCGCGTTCCAACGCCTCGTCCATGTCTTTCGAAGTCGTAGGCGAGAGTAGGAGATTGTGAGGCGCACGAGGAATGGTCGGAGTCGGAGGAAGGGAGTAGGTCGAGGTGCCGGGAGATGAGCATGCCGTATGGTCATTCCTTCCGATATCGACCGAAAGAGCCTTTTCAATCGAGTAGTTCTTGTCTCCATACACCCAGTATTGTTCCGGGTTGTAAATGGTGTTCATGGAGCTGAGGGAGAAGTAGCTGTCCGAACGGGGGAAGAAGGAGCCTTCGAGGTTGAAAGCGTCTTGATCCTCTATTACTACCTCCAACGGCGAGGAATACACTCTCCTCAGAGAGTCTTCTCTGCCGTATCCGCCGTAGGACGAATGGACACCACCGTCATGGACATCACGTCCACTCGATCTCTGCCGTGCGGAAGAAGACGTAAATGGTTGAGGCGCAGAGAGTGATCGCGATTGAGAGTTCAAGGACGACATGTTTCTGCTGTACTGTAGAGGACGCTATTGACAGCAGTCCCTTTTTAAGTGGTGATTACGGGTGAAGGACGATCCGGAAAGGGTCTGGGGAAGAAGAGAAAACGTCCCCAGACTTTCGGAGTTATAAATAAGGAATGTAATCACGTGATGTGACTCCTTTGCGCATGTACCGAGAGCGGGGAATGATGTGCATATGCAGCGGCGCCGCCTGCGCGAGTCTTTGAGTAGCTCCGCAGATCATCAGCTCCAAGGCGTATACCCCACTCGAGATGTCGTTCGGGGTTGGCATGTCTCACTCTCGGGTACTTTGCGTCACAAGCTGCTGGCGTTAGATTGGATGATTGGTTCCGTTAGGAGTCAATCCCATCGCTTAATCAATTGCAAAAGCCCAACTGCGAGGAGGCGAGAGGAACATCTCCACATTCTTAGCGGATGTATGTCGGGGGAGGTGATTGTGACGGGACGGACGGGACGGGACTTGAGGTGATATCCCCTAACATGCGACCGGTATCCCTTTGACCATTGCAGAAGGGTGGATAAAGAATTTCTAGCATACAACATTGGCTGACCAGCAATACCGCCCAACGACAACCCAGATCAGATGCCATTCTACCCGGAACTAGTCGCTCCATCTACACCATCTCTATTCATTCCTCATCTATTTCGCCGTTGTGTAAGTAAATGAATCCCGTACCACTTGCATTGTGCCTTGACTATTTTAGAGAAAGGATCTGGAGAGAAGTGGAAAACCCCGGAGAAACCTCGATGGGCCCTCAGCCGTCGAGGCCTCGACACCGAGTCTTGGTCGAGTTCTCCACGAGGGGAATGAGGATCAGGGATCAGGGAATAGAATGAACCCCTTTGATGACGTTTGGCCTCACATCGGCAGGCATTTCGAGCCGGTCGTCGACCCCTTTCTTGCAGAAGAGATTAGACGCTGCGCGCCTGGATGCCGTGACCCCATCCTCCACCAGGTTATACATTCATCCTATCATGCCCCTGGCTGGTCTACAACATGACGAACTAATCCTTTGCCCAGAGGTTACTCCGCATCCCTGCAGCCTTGGCCGTACGGGGGTACCTCAATGACCAACGCACCTGCTACATCATAATCGAAGTTTGACGGCTCGTTCCCGTACATTTGAGGGAAAGAACTGGCTTCTGTAAACTCCTCGGGACGTCTGGCCCAGATAAGGTCCAATTCCACTTTAGCGTAAGCCTGCTCCATAATGACTTCAAGACGCCGTTCATCTCCGGACTCCTCATCAAGCCCGCCGTGGTCATTTGCTCCCCAGAAGTACTTAGAAGTGGGAAAAGCATAGTCGCACCCCGCATCGCGACTTGGTCTGATGGAGCTGTACGCATCGACATTGTAGCGCCGGAGCCCGTCCTTATCCGCCTGGTTGATATCTTTTTCTTGCAAATCTATGTTATATTGCTCATCTGGATATACTGCACGCGCTTCGACATTGAGTCCGCATCGCGTAGAACAGTACCAGAGTAGGCTATCGCACCCTTGGACAATGCTATGAGCCATCATTGTAGCTTGAAATCCCCGAGTGACTGACCTTTCAAGATGCCATTGAAGCCCACCTCTAACCTATTTTCAGAAGCGTCTTCCATTGCTTTGGCGGTGTATTGGTACGCCAGGGCGAAGGCGAGTTTGCCTCCTTGGGGCAAGAAATCTGCAGACGCCAGCGCAGCGCGCAGGACTCCGTATAACTGAATATCTTGCAGTCTGGTCGCCGCGATGCTGCTAGAATCGTGGTACTCCACTTTCTTCGTGCTGTAGACATCGTATGCCACCGTAAGGCGATGGCCCGACTTGACGGGAAGGATCTCGTGTTCGACGTCTGCATAGAAGAACGTCCAGGGGAGGTTGGTGTTGCCGTTGCGTCCCTTGGTGCTCCAGTCAATCGTAGCTGTTTCTTTACCGTGGCGTAGGACCAATTCACCTCCTTCGAAAGGGGTGGGTAACCCGATGAGAAATGTGCCGATATGGTTGGTCCCCTTGGGTGTGTCCTGGTGGGCCTTGAATAAGCCGCCTATGAAGGAGCTTACATTACGCGATACTGAATGATAATAGCAAGAGCCATTTGACCGCACCTTCGGTGTAAGAATTCAACTTGTAAAGCACCACCTCGACTGGTTTGTTACAGAAATTGGCGATAGATGAGACAATGCCCATACGAAGAGAGAGGGGGTCAAAGTTGAAGTTGAATTGATCAGCGCGAAGCTCCCTTGCAAGTCTATACGACTTGTCCATTACAGCTTCGTTGCCCATACCAAAGTGCGAGGGTTCGGCGTCTTGGTGGAGAGTGTCAAGGAGGTCGGTGGTCGCTCGATTGATAGGAACACCCCTTTGGGGCAGAAGTCAGGAAAATCTGGGCAAGGAAGATATCGGATACATACTTGACGGCTGCCCTATCCTTGGTTATATACATTAAAAAGGGCTCTTCGACGCCCACATTCTCAATCTCGCCTGATAGGTAAAATTCATCCGCGGCCTTAAAGGCGGATACTAGAGCCTTGATAACATCAGCTTCCTTTGGTGTTACCGGGGGGCGAGTACTGAGCATTAACATGATGGATTTCTGGAGGGTGGAGTCGACCGAGAGTGAGATATCGTCAAAAACCTCCTGTGCGTGTTGATCGTCTTATACGCCTTTAACCACGTGCTACACCATGAAAAGATGCTGTCGGAAGCGGGACGGCGCACGGAATCAAGTTCGGGATCGAGTCATTCGGCAGTAAATCCAACACTCGAAACAATCATTGTCGACTCTTGGTTATATCGCAGTGGGGGTCCCGATCAGGCGATCACCCGCTAAATTGGGCTGCGCCATGACCTAGAGGTGGCTAAACTGCCACGCTTTCGCAAGGCCCTGGGACGGAATTTTCAATTCCTTGTGTCTTTCGTCCGATCACTCCAATACGCCGCTTTGTCACGGTAAAACATTAAAGCAAAGGGCGTAACTGTCATGTACTTCAGAAGAGACACGCGGACAAGTAAGGAAGGGCAAGGTGATCTGCCTTGTAGATTCACGCAGCGCGCCGCTTTGCGAAATCCTATCACGTGACAACACTCAAATAGAGGATACTACTAGTCTTCTGCCCAGAAGCTACACTGCAATCCTGCAACCCTGGCCGTACCCGGGTACTTTGACGACCAAAGCACCTGCCACGTCGTAATTGAAATTCGACGACTCGTTCCCGTACATCTCGGGGAAAGAACTGGCTTTCGTGAAACGTCTGGGGTGTCTGGCCCAGATAAGGTCTAACTCCACTTTCGCGTTAGCCTGCTCCATAAGGACTTCAAGGCGCAGATCATCTCCGGACTCCTCATCAAGCCCGCCGTGGTCGTTTGCTCCTTCAAAGTACGAAGAGGTGGGGAAAGCGTAGTCGGGGCCGGATCCGTTACTTGGTCGGATGGAGCTGTACGCATCGACGTCGTAGCGTCGGAGTCCTTCGCCATCCGCCTTGTCTATGTCTTCCTCCTGTAGGTCGGTGCTGTATCTTTCAGACTCGTACACCGCACGCGCCTCGACTTCGAGTCCGCATCGTGTAAGGCAATGCCAGAGAATGCTATCGCTTCCTACGGTGTTCGGTGGCGTCGTCAGTGGATGCCCGTAGCGTATAGATTCCTTTGACTACTGACCTTTCAAGATGGCGTCGAAGCTCGTTTTGGACCAGCTGTAGGACGCCCTATTCATTGCTTCGGCAGTATACTGGTACGCCAGGGAGAAAGCAAGCTTGCCTCCTTGGGGCAGAAATTCTGCAGACCCCAGTGCAACGCGAAGGGTACCGTATAACTGAGTATCTTCCAGTCTGGTTGACGCAACAGTGCCAGGATCGGTGTACTGCACTTTCTCCGTGCTGTAAACATCGTACGCAACGGTAAGGCGATGGCCTGACTTGATGGGAAGGATCTCGTGTTCGACGTCCGCATAGAAGAACGCCCAGGGGAGGTTGGTGTTGCCATCGCGTCCCTTGGTGCTCCAGTCAATGGTGGCAGTTTCTTTACCGTGGCGTAGGACCAATTCCCCTCCTTCGTAAGGGGTGGGTAACCCGATGAGAAATGTGCCGATGTGGTTGGTTCCCTTGGGTGTGTCCTGGTGGGCCTTGAATAAACCGCCTATAGGATATCTCTTCGTCACACGACATCAAATAATGGTAGAGAGAAATGTGTAGCACACCTTCGGTATAAGAATTCAACTTGTAAAGCACGACCTCGACTGGTTTGTTGCAGAAATTGGCGATGGATGCGACAATGCCCATACGAAGAGAAAGGGGGTCAAAGTTGAAACCGAGTTGATCGGCACGAAGTTCCCTAGCAAGTCGGTATGATTCGTCCATTACGGTCTCATTGCCCATACCGAAGTGGGAGGGCTCGGCATCCTGGTGGAGCGCTTCAAGGATCTCAGTCGTCGCTCGATTGATGGGAACACCCCTTCGAGGTAGAATTCAGTTAAGCACGAACAAAACGTGTTTCGGATACGTACTTGACCACATCCCTCCCCTTGGTCGCATACATCAAAAGGGGATCCTCGACACCCACATTCTCGATTTCGCCCGGGAGGTAGAACTTGTCGGCCGCCAGAAAGGCAGATACCAGAGCCTTGAGAACACCAGCCTCCTTCGGTGTCACTGGAGGGCGGGTACTAAGCATCAACATAGTGGATTGCTTTGTGTGAGGAATGCGTTGGGTACAGGAGGGGGGGTCTCGGACCCATTGCCTATGCGTTAGGCTCTTTATACGCAGTTCATTACGTGTTTCAGTATGGCAGAACAACGCCGGGAACGGAGCCGCGCACGTTGATGGCGCGCTTGTACGGATGCAAAGCAACCGATTTTCGTCCTGAGTCATTCTGAAGTAAAACTCAACACTCAGCTCGTTGAAACAACCACTGTCAACTCTTAATTATATCATGAGCGAGGTCCAGATCAGGCGAATAAAACCATGCGCCAAGATCCTATTGAACTGCTCCATGACTCAGACGCGGCCGAACGGTTGTCGCGGTTTCGCGAAAATCGGGACGGAGTTTTCAACTCTTCGATCGCAACGCTTCTGCTGTCCGATCGCTGGAATGCGCCGCTCTGAAACAGGAAGACACTTCATCAAAGGGTGTGCTTTCCATGTGCACCAGAAGAGACACACTTACAAGGGTGGACCTGCAAAGTGACCTGTCTTGTAAATTCACGCGTTACGCGATTTCCTCTCACGTGACAAGATTCGAGGAGGCAACGACACGTACGGGAATCGCTCATCACATACGTTTTAGTGACAAGAATGAGCGTGCCATATTAGGGCCAGAGCTGTATTTTGGGTTTTGGTTTGGTTGGGCCGTAGCCCATGTCGAACTGAGTAATACTTCAAGCAGTCACTTCTTGCCAATGAGCACTAGTTTGAACATCATCCACTTGAAATAGGGGTATGAAAGTATTCTCATCTCTTGGAGTTGTTGGGAGTTCGAGAAGCATATGGTATAGATCGCAAAAAGGAGGAGTGACTAGGGAACAAAGCTGACAAGCGGGACACACGATCCAGCGCTCTCGATCCACAAAAACTCCACGAGATTATGTCAAAATTTCACATAAACCAAGGGCGAAGAAGTGTTGGATTGCCTGGGGCCAGATTGTCGGTTGACAATTGCTGACTGTCCGATCGTGATTGAAGATCTGACTATCCTGTCCGCCCACTTAGCGGCAAATCACGAACGATGGTCGAAATCTACATGGCAGTGGTTGGCTTTCGCCAATGCAAAGCATAGGATATATCAACGGGAGCTGGGATAACGGAGGAACGGAGGAAAGACATGATGGGCAGCAAACGAACCACTGCAGCTAGTAAGACAAGACCGTGCGAAAATCAACCAATTTCAATTCCACCCGCCCTACGCTCGCAACCCCGACGCCCCGTCGCCGCCTTCCATAACCCCCGGCCTGCACATCTTTTGCAACGCTAGAAAGTAGCTAAAATGGACCAGACCGAAAAGCACTACCAGAAGCAATCAATTTTCCAGAACACCAAACCCAAGCGTGAGTCGGGCAGTGACCAACGGCGAGGGACCGCAACTCATTACTTCATTCATTTGCATGAAACGTGACGCGGTGGATCTATATCGGTGTGGATCTTGTTGGAATGCGATGACTTGCTCGATGCGGAACCGTCACTCTGGCCGGGTCTCTGAACTTAATACCCGATGAACAGCTGGCCAGAAGGTGTCTACGAAGCTAAAGAGGTGGTACAAGAATGTTGGGCTGGGGTTCAAGACACCCTCTTCTGCCATTGATGCCACCTATATTGGTATGTGATCCTAAGCACCTTGGAGACGCCCTGCTAACCATTGTCGCACCCACAGACAAGAAATGCCCCTTCACCTCCAACGTCTCCATCCGTGGACGTATCTTGACTGGACGTGTAATTTCAACCAAGATGCAACGGACGATTATCATTCGGAGAGATTACCTTCACTACGTGCCCAAGTACCGTACGTACCTCTCCCCTTCGGTCGACTTCACCACGAAACCGTATACTCACCCCGATGGTTGTGTGCACAGATCGGTACGAGAAACGGCACAAGAACCTTGCTGCTCACGTCTCCCCTGCATTCCGTGTTGAGATCGGCGACCTGGTCACAGTCGGTCAGTCTAATTTTAAATCACAGAGAGGGTCTCCCTGACGACATACCTATTCCGGTACACAGGTCAATGCCGCCCGTTATCAAAGACGATCCGCTTCAACGTGTTAAAAGTCACTTCGGCTGGTACCAGCTCCAAGACCTTTGGCAAGTTCTAAAGCCAAGATTGATTGGTCTGGAACTTCATTATGGGTCGGCTGTTTTGGTGGAAAGGCGTGCGACCTGTGTACTCGTCGAGGGGTGGATGAGACGGGCCTTCTCTGTTTACTACATCCATGATTATTGATTTACGTCCATGTCTCACCACACGAGCGAGTATATCGAGTGTCTTTGCCTCGCACGTGTTGTAGGGCGGTGGATTCGCCATTCGGGTTTGCAAGTTTAGCGGAGCGGTGACAAGCCAAGCGGTCCACTCGCAAAAGTCGCGGAATGGTTCGATGAGACTTGAGCAAGATCCTTGAGCAAGATCCGCGGGTTGTGTTGGAGACACCGAGAGCATCGATGACGGCGAGACAGGAGGACAGAGACCAGGGTGATCTGCGCTCCGGGGCCTTCGAAGTGGCCTAGACAACAGCTCAGTTTGGCAAACACGCCGTGTAGAATTTGTTCGATTTGTGATAGTGTGCCTCACCCACTCCCGTTCTCATCCCGACTGCACTGGTATCCCTCCTGAAGCGACTCATAAGTAAGTCGATTGACTACATTGATCTTGTCGAACGACCTAGTCATGCTTCTTCCGCCCCGCAGGTCGCTCTCCTCACCTTTATCTACTCCAACCGCTCCCGCGATGGCTCGCAAGGCATTCTCCTTCAGCAACATTTTTTCCAAGGGCAAGGATGGTTCGAATTCTTCCGACCCAAACAGAAAGGTGAAAAAAGACATCGGGTCCACTAGAGTCGAGCACAACCTCGAAAGTCCCACTGCAGACCGTGAGGGAGGCGCCAACAACGTGCTCAAACCTGCCGGCAATACAAATGGGAATTCACCCGCAAAGTCGAAAGGCGGTCGCTTCGGCCGAGGGAGAGATCCGTCACCACATCCGCCTCCATCCAATGGCTCGGGCGCTGGTGTTGCTGCTGCTCCCGGTGGTCCGACCACGCCGAGCTCCACCGTTTCTCAAGAATCGGAGAACTCTGAACCCTCCTCATCCAATGCAACCCTTCCGGGACAGTCCCCGCCAGTCGACACTCCTTCTACCCAGACCATCCTCTCGAATCCGAATCCCGCTTCCACACCCTCCGTAGCTGCCTCCGCAGGTACCACCCCACAGCGAACCCTGGACATTGACGACATGATCAGCCGTCTATTGGACGTCGGTTATACGGGAAAGGTTTCCAAGTCTCTTTGCTTGAAGCAATCCGAAATCACTTTACTCTGCCTCGCGGCGCGCGAGGTTTTCCTGTCCCAACCCACCCTCATCGAGCTCAGTCCGCCGGTGAAGATTGTCGGGGACGTACATGGCCAGTACTCGGATCTCATCCGACTATTCGAGATGTGCGGATTCCCTCCTCAAAGCAACTATCTCTTCTTGGGGGATTATGTCGATCGTGGAAAGCAGAGCCTGGAAACGATCTTGCTACTCCTTTGCTACAAAGTGAAGTATCCGGAGAACTTCTTCCTTCTCCGAGGAAACCACGAGTGCGCGAATGTGACACGAGGTGAGCAACGTTTTCCAAGCCGTTCCTCAGAATTTTGCTTGCTCGGCGTTTTCCACGCAGACCTTCTGTGGGGAATTTGTTCCGCTGACATCTTGGCCTACGCGTAGTGTACGGCTTTTATGACGAATGCAAACGACGTACGTCGCTCAAGATATGGAAGACGTTTGTCGATGTTTTCAACACCCTCCCGATTGCGGCGATCGTGGCATCCAAGATTTTCTGCGTGCACGGCGGTCTTTCTCCCTCGCTGGCCTCGATGGAAGATATCAAGCGCATACAGCGACCTACAGATGTTCCCGACTACGGTCTCCTTAACGACCTGTTGTGGAGCGACCCAAGCGATACTGCGGCCGATTGGGAAGATAACGAACGGGGCGTCAGTTATTGCTTCGGGAAGAGCGTTATCAACGATTTCCTCACCAAGTGAGTGACTTCCGGTCTCAGGTCCAGACATCATCTAACAGAGTTATAGATATGATATGGATCTCATCTGCCGTGCACACATGGTGGTGGAGGATGGGTATGAGTTTTGGAACGATCGAACATTAGTGACCGTCTTCAGCGCACCGAACTATTGTGGAGGTTAGTGGTGCAACCAAGTTCGAGAATCGGTGTCCTAATCCTCCCTCTTCTTCGTAGAATTCGACAACTATGGGGCGTGCATGAGCGTATCGGAGGATCTGCTCTGCGCGTTCGAGTTGTTGAAACCACTCGACGGCGCTGCGTTACGAAAGGAAATGACAAAAGCCAGGCGAAAAAGTTCGGCCGTACCCTCGTCTCCAGGGACGTAGTGTATGGTGGGTGGAATCATCGGTGGTGGTGGTTACGGTCAAGTTATCGAGGACAAGTGGAGGATTTTACGTTGTGGTTCGGTTCCGGATACCTGGAGGTTGGCGAGTGGTACGGGTTGGACAGTGTGAGGTCGGCTGCTACTACCCGGTGGGTGCACCTCTGTACCTGTGTCCCTGCTGGCTGGTCCTTCGACGGGGAATGTGATTCGCGCAGGACTACTATGACTGCACCTTCTCCTCTCATCCACGGGTGATACCTTGTGGTTTGTTACATTCAGCCTCGTGGCGATAACTCCGACCGCTATACGGTCACAAAAAGGGGATTGGCTTACACTCATGCCAATAAACATCCACCATCCCCCAAATCTACCTCGGTCATTCTTCAGTCATTCTCTGCCGCTTCATTCAAACTGTCGACCCCAACTCGACCCTGCTTCCGATTCGCGTTCGGTGTTGCAGTTTACTTCCCCATGACCAGTTCTCCAGCGCCACCTTCCATAGTCCTTACTCACACCTCTCTGCCATCGCAGCCTGCCTCACCATCCCTAATATACTTACGACAATTATCACGGGTTCTTTCGGGTCACGATTACGCCTCGTTTTGGTTTCCGTCTCTCTTTCCCATATTTTCATTGTGTGCTTAGGACGTTCGCAATCTCTCTTTCTCCGCCAGTCGCGCGTGTATACAACGGTATTAATTTGATGTATATGCCTTGGTTAACCGTTCCCACTTGCCAATCAGCCTTTGTTATGTTTTGGGTGCCTTGGGGGATCGGCGTCGTGTATCCTGAAGATCACTGCGGGAAATCGTGATGTCAGGGATTCTTAGGGTAGGAATATCAGGCAAGTCGCACAGTTAGTTTGACAGTTTATGCGTGTTGGAGGAACGCTGCACCCATATGTGGTGGAGGTTATATTGGGGGTGATGGTGAACGGATCTCTTGCTCCCAGGGAAGGAAGAAACAACGTGCTGCACTGAGAACGAAAGCTTATAGGCATTCGGCCTACAACCTATGTCTAGACCTGAGGCGTAGCGTCCCAGAATATGACCTGAGTAATGAAACCGTTGGCCGCATTGCAGGGATCCCGCAGCTGACGGTTACTTCGGCATCGGCGATCGTCCGTACACAAAGTGGGGAGTATAGAAGTCCGTAAATAGGTTCTCCTGGATCGGTCTTACGAGGTATGCATATGGCCAGGCTGGCTGGCGGTGGCACCAGTGTCCATATGCGATGTGTAGCAGTGCACTCGTCGGGCAGTTGGGGACGCTGGCAATGATCCAACAACTCGGTGGCGTCGCCAGATCATATGAATTGGTCGTGATGACTGAGAAAGCCTTGTATTGACGTCGACTTGTTGGAGATCCGGGGGTGAAATCCGCCCGCAGTTCGCCGCTCCGACGAAGTGAAAAGGTTAGCAGTTGCCTCCCGGTCTCCGTGCAAATTTCTATCATCCAACACCACCTGTTCTCGACAGCACCTGTTGTAACTGTTGTATTTGTGGTCGGACATTCGTTGTTTGAGTAGAAAGTCCATTTGGTACGGTTTGTTGCTTGGTTTGAGCCTGGACCACGGTTTACCTCATCTCCCATAGCAAAGAGTTAGAAGCGCTTCTATCCTCGACACATTTCACTCGTTTTGGTCGCAATGCAATGAACATCAGCAATGACAAGTCCTCTATTCCGACACAACTGTTCGCGCCATACCATTTCGGAAATCAGTCCAGTACTCCCCGTCGACCATCGAACGATTTCCCAATGTTCACTGCTTCTCCAAGACGGCCCTCTTCGTCGCACAGTACGACTTCAACGTCCCCGCCTTCTTCAAAATCGGCAAGGCGTTTCCTTGGATTTGGCTCTCCATCATCGGCGACAGCAAAGGCAGCGACCATCGCGACCATGTCTGTCGCCCCTAACGCCGCGGCGTCGTCTTCCCAAATTTGGAGTGGGCGCAACTCGAGTGCTCCCGTGCTCGACGGGATCGCACAACCTGATGTTCGTGCTGCCGGCGATGGGCCTCTCAGAAGGAGCAGTAATGCCAAGGAGGACACCAACAAAGTTGTGGGCGATTCCGGAGAGAGTGGCCTTGTGGCGACGGCGCGTGTGATGCCTCGACTTGTGCCTCAGCCTCAACAACAAAACCAACAACGTCTTTCCACAGCCTACTTGCTGGACAAGGAACTTCCCCGCTTGCCAGAACGTCCTCTCCCACCAATTGTTACCGGTGATGCGTCGCCCGTACAAGAAGACCTCCCAAACGCTTCTCAGCTTCGTCTCATGTCCTCTTCACCGCTTATGCCCGCTACTACGTCTACTCCACCAGTAATAACACACGAAGTCGATCTCTCGAATAGTGCCGGACCCTCCAACGTCTCACCACGACTACTGCCTTCTCACCTCACCATCACCCCCTCCTCACCGACTGTTCCTCCCTCCCCCCTACAATCTCATCTACCATCTTCGTTCGCCAGGCCCAACCCTTCAACATCTCTTCGTCCGAATTCTACTATTACCTTCGCACTTCCCGCGCTTTCCGATGGGGAACGAAGTGTTTCAGGGTCTCTGAATGACCCTAGTCCTACATCTTCATCCGTGGTTACGGAGCACCGGAGCCAACTACGCCGAGCACGGAGCTTTTTGTCTCCACCTGGAGATAGACCTACTGCAAGCTCGGATACGGAAGCTGCTGGAAAGGCAACCCCGAAACGGCGACTCTCTATTGGTCCTGGATTGTTCGGGGCCTTGAATGCCACTGCCACTGACACAAAAGGAAAAGGGAAGGAGAAGGACGATGGTTCTCAGAATGTCACGCCTGAAGGCAAGACTGTCACTAGAAAGTAAGTGTCTCGTGACAAGTATTCTTGCCCAGCGCTGAATTTGATGTCAACTTAGATCGTCGTTTTGGACGCGTCGACGAATGCGCGTTGATTCGTCGCCATCTACCACACAATCTCCGACACCGTCTCCACAATACCCTCCCTTCCCCTACGCGTCTGGCCAGTCAAACCCGGCAATAAATGGAGCCGCCATGTCCAGGGAAACCCTACCTTCTGCCCACACTCGCCAACGGTCCCATTCATTTACATCACCACGGTTGTCCAATGCTCCGTCCCTTCCAGCCCTTAACCCTTCCTCCCCACTGATTTTTGAATCATTCGGAATCGGTGGCTCTTTGGTTACTGAGCGTGAACAGGAACATCCACCACGCAAGACCACTCGTCGCCTCCTGCCTCGGCGCTTGTCACGAGACAGACCAGATGAAAGAAGAGGATCCATTGATTCCCAAAGGAGATTACGTTTGAAGGCGGGCTGTTCTTCGGATGTGACCCTGACATACACCACTTCCCCTCCTGCAGATCTTCCAGCATCACCTTCGTCACCGTTTTTCTCGTCATTTGCAGAGCGACCTTCGACGTCCTCTTCTCGAAAGACTGCAAAGGGAGGACCATATCCCGAGGAGCCCGACTCACCGCGAGGACGGTCCTGGGAGGCTTTCCGCGATAGCGTCACCATACATGAAGGTCGTCCTACGACATTTTCTTCCCCAGCCGTTGGTGGATCTGGATCGGCATCTGTGACGCCCAAGTTTGATTCAATGCCGTCGTCGACGTCCAGGTCACCTTCTCTGAAGGGGTACGTTACCTTTCGGAGGCGGTCGTCATCACTGCGTGCAACGGCTGTCGCTGCTGCCGGTTACGCAAGTAACGCATCGTCGTCGGCCGAAGTACAGACTGTTATGGCGCCTGGGCAGGATCGGCAGGTGAACGGTGAAGTAGGCTTGTACACACCGATCTGGTCATCATCCAGCGCTTCCACCCCTACCACCTCTGAAGCCCCTCCCTCTTTCTCATCACCGTCTCAAAGTGCCACAGTGACAAGGACTCCGTCGACAGCGAGCAACTCTTCGTCGAAGGCGAGTCGCACCAACCGATTCAGTGGAAGGCGAAGATCAAACACCACAGTACTTGGCATTGGAAACAAGTCACAACCTCCACTCCTGAGGCGCCTTTCTCAGCACTTCTTTTCATCCACTCATCTACCTACCTCGGCATCCCCTTCCAGCCCACCCGTCCCACTCCCACGACACGACTCGGTTGCGATGTTAAGCAGCAGTTCTATCTCCTCCCCAGGTACAACTTGTCAGCGAACCTCTGCGGCAGGAAGAAATAGCAGTCTTGACCGTGGCTCGGCGACGACGACCGCCACTCCGAACGCATCCGCGTGCTCTACGCTTGGTCCGAATGCCATACCACCGTCTGGATTGAATGGGATAAGACCGAAGCCGAGGATGGCGGAAGGCGAGACCCCGGATGGATATCTGAAGCGGTTGATAGAGACTGTCAGCAAGGCCGAGCTCGCTACCATTCTTGCATCGAGGTACGTCACAATGCTCGTTCCCCGCATGTACGGATCGTCTCTAATTTGATGTTTAATCACTATCAGCAACGACTCTTTCCACTCGAGTGCTCTGCGAGTTCTTCTGTCGCGGTTCGACTTCACATCCGATCCACTGGACGTTGCGCTTCGGAAGCTACTGATGGATTTGAGTCTGCCAAAGGAGACCCAGCAAATTGATCGCGTAATGGAAGCCTTCGCTAAGCAGTACGAGGAGTGTAACCCCGGGTTATTTATTTCAGATGGTGCGAGACTGTGTAACTGGAAGCTTTTGATAAAGTGTTCTAATCGTTTACATTGGCTCTGCAGATCATCCCTACATCCTCGCTTTCAGCTTGATGATGTTACATACTGATGCTTTCAACCGATCGAACAAACGGAAGATGACCAAACAGGACTACATACGAAATACGCGGTTGACCGGTGTTCCTACGGAGGTCCTTGATGTACGTCGGTTTTAAGCCCTAGATGAGATGTGGGAATTGACCCTCACAATCCCTAGTGTTTCTACGATAACATTGTATTTGCCCCCTTCATCTTCGTGGAAGATCCACTGGACTTCAACGGGCAGCGTGGCTTGATTCCGGAAGGTACTCCAGTGCTGAGTGGAATAGCCGGAGCATCTCCTGCAGCTACTCCCCTTGGTTCTAGCGGATCAGGTTTGTTTGGCCCAGCTAAGATTGACCCATATTTCTTGATCACTCAGGTACGTTCCTACTTTGCCGTACTTGCTCCATCATCGTTAATCTTAACCTTGCAGAGACTCTTGATTCCGCTCCGAGGGGAGGTCGAGAAGGAGGTCCCTCAAGCAAACCCATTTTTGTATACCGGAACGGCCGGCGCTTGGAACGAACGCAAGCTGCAATCAGCATTCGCCGAGGCTGAGTCGATGAAAATGACTTCTCCGGCAAATCGCAGACGTGCAACTCCACTAACCGTCTTTGGAAGTCCTGAGGTCCTTCCAAGTGATGCCGACGATGAGGTTCTCCTCAAGGTCACAAAGTTTGGTGTGCTGGGCCGAAAGGAGGACCTTCTCGAAGGCGGGAGGAGATCTGCGAACCGGAAATGGAAGGAGTGGAGTGTGCTTCTGACGGGTTCCCAAATGTTGTTCTTCCGAGATCCAGCTTTGGCAGACCAGGTGTATTTCCAACAGCCTTCAGTACAAGAAGAGAAACCCAGCGCTTCGGCCGCTACTTCGGTGACACGGTCCATCCCTGCTCAGCCGGATGAAATACTGTCTGTGAAGGACGCCATCGCGCTGTATGATACTACGTACACAAAGGTAATAGTGATCAGCATTATCCGCTTGGTCACTACGATAGCTAACCCCTCTGTCGCACCAGTATTTCCATACCTTCCGCTTTGTGATGCCGAACGGCCGCCAATTCCTTATGCACGCTCCAAGCGAATATGCCATGAACGAATGGATAGCGCTCATCAATTACGCTAGCGCGTTCAAGACTGCTGGAGTGCGTATGCGACCTCCTAGTATGACTGACGATCAAGCCCAATCGGCGGGTAACGCCGCTGCCATGTCCTA